>JAXCMG010000058.1:1831921-1853254 GCA_034642415.1 Podarcis siculus | reverse complement strand
AATCCCCCCGAATACATCTTGGACCTGACCAACCACTGCCTAACCAACACGTACTTCATCCACAATGGACAAAGATACAAACAGATAGAAGGAGCACCTATGGGATCACCCCTCTCACCGGTCATCGCAAACCTGTACATGGAACACTTTGAAACCAATGCTTTAGACAAGTCAGAACACAAACCCAAACTTTGGCTCAGATATGTTGACGACACCTTTGTAATTTGGCCACACGGGAAGGAAAAACTGGACAGCTTCCTCACACATCTCAACAGCCTACACCCCAAAATACAATTCACTATGGAAATAGAAGCCAACAACCAACTTCCCTTCCTTGACGTCCTAATCTACAAAAAACCTGATGGCTCCCTAGGACACACTATCTACCGGAAAAAAACACACACCAACCGCTACTTACATGCACAATCACACCACCACCCTGCACAAATAAACTCCGTAGCCAAGACTCTCATCTCCAGAACCAAACGCCTGGCTGACAAAGACCACTTGACAACTGAGTTACAGAATCTCTCAAATGTGTTAATTGCCAATGGATACCAGCAAAACAGGGTTACGAAGCTAATCCAAAAAGAAACACCCCCCAAAAACCAAGACACAGAAGAAAACAATGGCATGGCCCTCCTTCCTTATATCAAGGGCACTACAGATAAAATTAGCAAAATCCTCCATAAACACAATATCAAAACAGCCTTTTGCGCCAACCAAAAAATAGCCAATATCCTCAGAAACCCCAAGGATAAAATCCAGTTGGAAAACCAAGGGGTCTATGAAATACCCTGCAAAGTCTGCCCAGCCACGTACATTGGACAAACAAACAGACGAATAAATGCACGTATCGCAGAACACAAGAATGCCGTCAAAAAAGAAGAAAAAACTTCCTCTCTTTTCCAACACATGAAAGAAACAGGACACGAAATTAATTTTGCAGATTCCAAATTGCTCTCTAACATGGAACATCACCACAAGAGAATAATCATGGAAGCCATCGAGATAGAGAAACACCCTCACAACATGAACAAGCGTGACGACACATCCCGCTTGCCAGACATCTGGAAATTAGCCCTCCCCACAAAAACTGACACCAGATCCAGAGGCACACAGAACGCCATCACCAATCAACCACACCAGACCCAAACCCAGACCCTCTCCACAGATAAATTACAGACACCATCCAGTAGCCAAACCACGATGGCACCTCCGGATGCTGCACCCCCCTGCAATCCCTACACAGATCTGGCTGGCACAGGCCACAAAACCACAGCTCGCCCCTATACACGAAGCCAAGCCAGAGCACAACAAAGCAGTACAGCCATCTTCTCAGAAAAACTCTTCACAAAGTTCAAGAGGTCAAGACACAAAAGCTTTAGCAACTAATCCACACCTAATGACCCACCTAAGTGGTACTCAGGATATCACTCAAGAAATCACTCAAGATATCCCTCAAGCAATTAAGGAACAAAAGAAGAAAAGGCACACTAGCCTGGGAACTTCCTCTCTGCCCAGAACATTGGAGGCTATACACCACACCTCCTCAACAGTATTTATAGGAACTCAAACACTGAGATCCTGCTCTGTTCCAGTAACAAGAAGCCGAAAGCACCAGCCTGAAGATGACGAGTGAGACCTCGTCGAAACGTCGCCTAGACACCCCAACTTTTACACGGGAAGACACCCGAGGACACCAAAACCTATATATATATATATATTTTCAGACTCTGGATTAAAACATTAAGGATAAATGGAAGAAAAAAACCTTTTCAAAAATGTTTTATCTTCAGTATTATATCCACCTTAAGATCCTAAAAATGTACAGCTGTTAATTCCAATGATTAATGTTATAATCAACTTAAATTGAGTTTTAAGTGCATTTGACAGATATGTAAACTATATAAATTATTAAAGGATATCGTAGGCTGATTTCCTTGTACTTCTAAGATACATTAAGAACACAATTAGGAAAAACTAGCAAGAGCTAACTAGAAAAATATTAAATAAACACTCAGATAGTAATCAGAAAGTACTGGAAACAACATGAACTCACTGGAAGAGTGGCAAAGGAAGTTTTGGTATACCATGCCAATAAATAAGCTCATATATTATAAGGGACTTTGAGAAGTTATGAAACCTGACCATCGTTTCTGGAAAATTGGCAGAGCTTTGAGATTCATTAGAACAGAAGCAAACCACATAATTTTGGTTCTTCTATGCAAATGGAAAAGAAACCCACTCCTAGGATAAGAGATTCTTTGTAAATATTATAAAGTTAATAAACCATGCTTACCTTCCAGAGATTCGATGCCAGTTGCTTGTGCCAGCAAGTCCTCATGCCTTGCAACTACCTATAAAATAAGACTATCAACTATTATCAGAAGAATAATACAAAAAAACACTGGTTTGCCATGTGGCATTGAGCATGCTGTCTCAGAAATGCAAGTTCAAGCTGCCCTTCAGTTTGCTGAATTTGTTGCATGGTTGTCTGGATCTTGGCCTTTCTAATTCGCATTTCTAATGCAAGTGGCATTTTAGGGCAGGCCTGATAATATTTCACTCATTATATAGCAACAGAGCACTAAACCAGTAGCATTAGCAGCAAGCCTCAGACTTGAACACAATCGCAAAGGAGGAGATCTGAAACTTCCACTTCCGGTTTTATACTAACCAGAGTTTATTGTTACATACAAACCAAGAGGTTTCATTTTAAACTATGTTTAATTAACAAATGAGGCTTATAAACCATGGTTTGATCCTGGCTTGTTTGAACAAATCATCATATAATACACAGTTTACCTGCAAAATTGCCTTACCCCATATAAGGCTACTCGGCAGCTCTAATCTATTACAGGTGTCACATATCAAATTTGTAAGAAATTGAGCTTTTAGGGTGGCAGCACCCACACTCTGAAACTTTCTGCCTATGAACATCAGGCCTTCACTGTGCCTTTGGGTGCCTGATAAAAACATTTCTGTTTAGGCAAGCCTATTTAAACATACGTTTTAATCTGGCTTTTTAGCTTATTGTTGATTTTAATTATTTCTGAAGATAGTTTGTAACTGGTTTTGAAACTAATAACGTGACTGGTTTTTAAACTAATAATGTCATGTTTTATTCTTTTTTGTAAAATGCTTTGAGGTTTGCCTTTTAGTTTTGTGGAATGAATAAATAATATAAAGCAGAGTAATATAGAACAGAGTTCCCTCACACCAATTTAGATATAGAAAGAAATTCTGGTTAAAAATGTAAAACAGAAGCAGATGCACCCAATCTCCTTGCCATGACCAAGGGGCAGCAGGAGGAAAGCGCCCAAATTCATGGCCTGCTGCTACTAGTGCACGTAACTACTAGTGTACGGTTTGATATTGCATGTGAAAAGCGTCATAAGAGTAACTGGGCTTCCAATGAAGCCCCACCTTACAAAGTATCCAAACTCCACAGAAAGGCAAACCAACTTGGTTTGCGGCACACAAAGGATCACTGCCTGCCTTTTCCGTAATAACTATTTAAAGGACACATGTTAGAGCTGGCAGGAAATCAATATTGCACCGCACTGCTTACTGGCAGCTTCCATTCTAAACCAGAAGCTCTCAACCTTGGCTAGACTCAGAGTAAATATATTCAGTTATGAGAAATGCACCTGCACATTGGTTAAAGGATAACCTCTGGCACTTGTTATAAACTGATTGAAAACTGACATTTTATATCAAAATCAAAGAGTCATTATTGCCTACTGTAAGTTTCTAGTCACCAGCAATAAACTGTTAACCCAAAAATTTAACCTATGCGATTCAATTTCTGTTAGTTGTGTGATTTGTGCCTATATTGTATTGTGATGGCTATTGGCTATAAACAAAAATCTATTGACTGACTGGTTGATTAATTAAGTGCGAATACCAAAGTGAAGTTCAATTCTCCCATTCAACACAGAATTTCCTCAACAGAATCTACTCATGTTTACTTGCTAAGATGATGGCAAATATTTTAACAAGGATAACAATATTTTGCCTATAAAGGTAATTCTAACTAATCCTGAACTCTCCTCTCTTCAAACAATAGCCACAATTAAATCACACCTTCTACCATCACAAAGCATATTTCTCCTATTCCAAATTGCATTGCACAGCTCTTACATCAGGACTTGGGCATTCTGTTAACAACATTCCAAGGATTCATTTACATGTAAGAGGACAAACCGCATTCTTATAAAAAGAATGCTAATAAGCAAATACAGTTGGTGTTGTGGGTTGCATGCTGGGTCATAAGAAGAAATTCTGTTTTCCAGCACTGGCACAGGCTCCCCGCTCTGTGCTCAAGTAAGATCCCAGAAAGGCTCAGGAGTTTATGTAGCAAGTACAAATATAACTGCATATCTTGGAAAAGTTTTGTGTGCCCAATAAAGTTAAGTGAGCGCTGAAGCCTCTCTTCAAGGCTGAATGAATCACTTGGATCATCCCAATGTATATAAGGCAAACCAGTTATCACTATTCACATTGTGTGGTTGGGCACCTTACATTCACAGCTTAACTTTGCATTTATTTCTCCACTAAAGGTAAAAGGTAAAGGTACCCCTGCCCGTACGGGCCAGTCTTGACAGACTCTAGGGTTGTGCGCTCATCTCACTCTATAGGCCAGGAGCCAGCGCTGTCCGCAGACACTTCCGGGTCACGTGGCCAGCGTGACGAAGCTGCATCTGGCGAGCCAGCGCAGCACACGGAACGCCGTTTACCTTCCCGCTGGTAAGCGGTCCCTATTTATCTACTTGCACCCGGGGGTGCTTTCGAACTGCTAGGTTGGCAGGCGCTGGGACCGAGCAACGGGAGCGCACCCCGCCGCGGGGATTCGAACCGCCGACCTTTCGATCGGCAAGCCCTAGGAGCTGAGGCTTTTACCCACAGCGCCACCCGCGTCCCTTTTGGGTAGCTTACACACTGACAATTATCATAATAACACTGGCTATGAGCCAACCACATTAATGTTGCCTGTGCCTGTTTATTTGAAAACTTTCTGTAGGAGGCAACATTTAACCATCACTTTCCCATATATACATTCATTGACAGAAAGCCTCTTCAATTAGTTAAGTATGACATTCCTTGTTGGGCAGGTCTAAAAGCTGTAGAGTCAAACAAACAATTCAACGCCGTTTCAGAATCTCAGCTGCCTTTATGTATAGATTTGGGTGATACGCGTGGCACTTACTTGCAAGTGCAGCTCTTTATCCAGCTGACTAATCCCTTGAGCAAGTTTCGCTAACTGTTCGGCTATCACAGCTTGATGAATCGATTGCGAGGTGTACGCCTTCACGTCAAAATCTTCCTTCAAGAAGTCCGCGTAGCATTCTGAAAGAGACGCAAGAGGAGAGGCTTGGCATCTTCTTTTCCTGATAGTCCACGCTCTTTTTTATGATCGTTTCGCTCTTGAGCAGGGGGAAACCTCCACCGAAAAAGAAAAAAACCCAATAATAATCAAGTAGTTCCATGGGGGGGGGGGGTTTCCTTTCTGCCCAGTCCATCAGCTGCACTCTGTTAACTTTTTGCAAAGTTGCCAGGAACTCAGGCCCCCACCTAAAAAGGAGCCCTCAGTAAAATACCCTGGACCCCTTATTTGCCCAGTCAAGGGCTGCTTTTCTGGGTGGCATCCCTTCAGGGTAGGAAAGGAGGCAAAGCTCGGAGAGAGCAGCGCCAGGGATTGGGCGCAGAGCCGCGCAACGCAATCCTAAAGCCCGCGCAGCAGGAAGTTCTCCCCACCGAACCCCACGCGAGGCCAAGGGGGGGTCTCCCTCCGCCCCGGCCTCCTCCCTCCTCTCGCCCAATTTGCCCCCCTCACCGTCTCCTAGCAACTCCCCGGCCGCCGGGTCCGGGGCTTCAGCCGCCGCCACCTCAGCGGCGCCTCTCTTCCCTTCCATGCTGGCACAGCTGGGTGAGCGTCTCCGCCGTGACGCACTCAAGCCGCGACGGCCGCCCTGACGGGGCAACCCTAGAGATAGGAAAGTCTAGAGGCGGAACAAAGCCTTTCTTCTCCGGGCAGCTCTCGCACGGGCTCTTTCCCTCCCTTCCGCCGCAGGTGGGCGAGTGGGAAGGGCAAAGAGGCGCCGGGAGCAGCGGGGGAGTCTCTGCCTCGGGCATTCCCGGCCTGGAATCGAAGGCTTCAGTTTCCAAGGCGAACCGTATGGGATTGTCAACATAGAGGTGCTAAAGGATAGAGCGATGCCACCCTCACGCGCGCGGAGTTTGAGGGCTCATGCCGGCCTGGTTTCAGTTATAGCCGTTAAGGGTCATCCCTAAAGATCACCAGTGTTGAAGCAACGATTCTTCAACATCAACTTCGTTGGACTGGTCATGCTGTGCAGATGCCTGATGATCGTCTTCCAAAGCAACTACTCTATTCTGAACTTGAAAATGGAAAGCGTAATGCCGGTGGTCAACAAAAGAGGTTTAAAGACTGTCTCAAGGCAAATCTTTAAAATGTAGTATAAAGGTAAAGGGACCCCTGACCATTAGGTCCAGTCGTGGCCGACTCTGGGTTGTGGCGCTCATCTCGCTTTATTGGCCGAGGGAGCCGGCGTGCAGCTTCCGGGTCATGTGGCCAGCATGACTAAGCCGCTTTTGGCGAACCAGAGCAGCGCACAGAAACGCCGTTTACCTTCCCGCCGGAGTGGTACCTATTTATCTACTTGCACTTTGACATGCTTTCGAACTGCTAGGTTGGCAGGAGCGGGGATTGAGCAACTGGAGCTCACCCCGTCGCAGGGATTCGAACCGCCGACCATCTGATCGGCAAGTCCTAGGCTCTGTAGTATAAACACCAACAATTTGGAAACACTGGCCTGCGAGCACTCCAATTGGAGAACATCCTTTACCAAAGGTGTCATGGGCTTTGAAGACACTTGAACTCAGGACACAAAGGAGAAACGTGCTAAGAGGAAGGCACGCTTGGCAAATCCACACCGTGATCAGCTCCCGCCCGGGAACCAATGTCCCCACTGTGGAAGGACATGTGGATCCAGAATTGTCCTCCACCGTCACTTAAGGACTCATTGTTAAAACCGTGTTTATGGAAGGCAATCTTACTCGGCTACAAGTGATCACCAAAGAAGAAGAGGTGTTGTGCTATCCCTGGACTGCAGATTCCTTCCCTGCTTGTTTATATGGTGGGTGAAATTAGGCAGTGAGATACTAAGACTCTCTTCACATCACAAAGCCACTATGATACCAACTTAGGATACATTCTGATGTTTATAGAGTTGTAAGGGGACCCCGAGGGTCATCTAGTGCAGCCTCCTCCAATGCAGGAATCACAACTAGATCATTCATGAGAGGTGGCTATCCAACCTCTGCTTAAAACCTGGTAATTACCTGCTTTCCTGGTAATTGCTCCTTCCTGTTTACTTGCCATCTCTACTTTAGCGGCTTCCCAGAACTATTTTTAAATTGCTCAAGGTCACACCTACAATTCTCAGCTCAGCCCAAGAGTGAGACTATTTCCTCTCTCCCAGACTGAGCATCCAATTTCCCTTTCCCTTTCGTCAACCTTCCCCTTCCCCCATACAGCAAATCAAAGTACAGTAACAAAAAATTAAAAGGAAAAAGAAAACAAATAAGAAACTTCAAAAATAACTCAAGTAAAATACAGAATTAAATTTTGTTACAACCACAACAAAAAGAAGAGAGAGGGGGAAAACAGAGAGAAATAAAAATGCAAGTCAAACTTTATTTCTGTAAAACAAAATTATATTTGTCTTCTCCATACAGTGGTAATTGAGAATAGTTCTAAAGTCCCTATTTCGGCTTCTTAGTTTTTGTAATCCAAATGGTTTGAAAGTTAAGTCCCAAATATGCTGGAGTTCCAGTCCTTAAGTCTTTCTAGGCAGGTAAGCTGGTGGCACTGAGGCTGGTTCTGAAGCTGTCCAAGGATCTCTTCTGCTTTGGGGATTTCCCCCTCAAAATACCGAGAGAGTTCTCCTGCTTGCTCCACTTATATGCCTCCCAAAATCCGGCTGCTGTCTTTCTTCAACAGATTTTTTCCCCACCCTCATTCAAGGTCTTCTATAATTATGTCCTCTGGAAGAGAATGAAAAAGAGAGACTGAATTAACAGCTTCTCTCAACAACTCCTGCCAAACAATACCCAAACCCAAGGGTTCAACCACCTCAGCTTTTGTAGCTGGAGTCAGTCAGGGCTCTGCCTACTGAGGCGAAGTGAAAAAGGCCTGCAAGGCACAGCAAGAAGGCCTGGGAGATCTTTCTCAGGAATGAACCATAACACTACTAAGTGAAAAGTCCCGAGGGTGTGGAGATTCGTTTACCTTCCTTAGGTGCTGGCCTAATACGGGACCGGTGTCATTGGGCTATTGCCTTCTGCAGAGGAAAGAAAAAGCTGGATGAGACGCCTTTTTTGAAACTACAAAACCCACCATTGACAGGTGCAAGGGATGCACCTGTCAAAACTAAGAATGACATGCTTTTGGATAATATTTTTTATTTAAATTTCTAATAAAAAATTAATAAAAGAAAAAGAAAATATCAACAACCAGGGCTGTAGCTAGGGGGTGGTGAGGTGGGCCCCTGCCAGGGGCACAGGCGAGGGGGGGCGTAAAATGGGCGTCAGCCATCGCTCCCTGCCCACAGCCCAGTCAAGGCGGCAAAGGGGGTGCGCTTCTGATCGCCTCAATCGCGGCGTAGCTGGCGCACAGGATAGCTGGTAGCCGCCACACACGTCCATTTGTGATCCTTTTATTTCTTTAAACCAGATGGGGTACGTGTTAAGTCCTTGCAGACTTTAAATAATAAAAATAAAATTAATAATAAGAAGAAGTTCCCCTCCCCTCTTCTCTCCGTTTTTAATCACGGCAGGACATTCAAATTTCATCCCTCCATCTCGATAGTCTCATTCAGATTGCAGCTCACTGTCCACATTTCCTCTGGAGGCGCCTTTAATTTTGATCCAATATATCAAGAGGTGAAGGAGCTTTGCCTCTTGCAATGGCGGACTTGGAGCCTGCCTCAGTGGCGCAGGGCGTGAGACCAGCAGGAGCAGGCACAAAGACGTCCACAGGTGCCTTGTCCCCCGACTGCTTTCAGGGGTTTTTAGAGGGTTTTACAACCTCAGGTAACCCCTCTCCTCCATCTGAGTCTGGTCCCAGAAGGGAGAGACGTTGCCATGGCAGAGACCAGAACCGGAAACCCTACAGATCTTCAATAATGATGTCCTCTGGAAGAGAATGGAAATGAGAGACTGAATTAACAGCCTCTCTCAAGAAAGCCCTCTAAACAATACCCAAATCCAAGGGTTCAGCCACCTCAGCTTTTGTAGCTGGAGTCAGTCAGGGCCCTGCCTACTGAGGCGAAGTGAAAAGGGCCAGCAAGGCACAGCAAATACAGCAAGAAGGCCTGGGAGGTCTTTCTCGGGCATGAACCATAACGCTACTAAGTGAAAAGTCCCCAGGGTGTGGAGATTTGTTTACCTTCTTCAGGAGCTGGCTGAATACGGGACCAGTGTTGTTGGGCGATTGCCTTCTGCAGAGGAAAGAGAAAGCTGGATGAGATGCCTTTTGTGAAACTACAAAACCCACCATTGACAGGTGCAAGGGAGCCCACAAGCAGGCCCAAGCCAGGAAAGACTGGCCTCCCTCAGGCTTGGTCCCAATCCCTTGCCCCAGAGGACCTCCAGGGCCCTGCAGCCTCCTGGGCAGAGGTGGAAGGGCAGCACCAGGGAAGAGGGCAGGACATGCCTCTGGCATCATCCTGACACCCCAGGGACACACGCCACATTAGCTGCATTAGTTGCCTCTTAGAGGGTGGGGGTGGAAGGTTTCAGAGACTGCAGAATTGGGGGCAAAGACCACAGTCAGCGGGCAGAGGGTCTGGGGGATCCACTCCATCCTCTTTTGTTTCTCCTACTACTAACCTCAAGGTCTGGGAAGATCTGGGATAGCTTTATAACAACTGTAACAAGAGAAGGACGTGGGGACAGGTTAGTTCCTCTCTTTGCAGCTTCCAAGATTGTTGCAATAATCTTCTCCTCGATTCCCCTGCTTCTACACTCCTCCTTCAAGGGTGGCAAACCCCAGGCCTTGGGGGCCAGTCTTGGCCTGCAGCCACCCGAATGTGGCTCACAAGAGAACGTGGCCCTCTAGCCTTGGGTCAGAGCCAGCAGTCTGGCTCTTTTGGGTTTTTTCTTACTAGCTTCCCCTACCCAGCAAATCCTGTACCCTGAGCTGCCACCCTAGCAGTATTTCCTCACCTGGTGTCACAGGTTCCTCCTTGTTCTGCAGCGGGGCCACTTTATTACTCTTTTTGAGCTGCATGAAGCTTCTCAGTCTCCTGAGTCTAGAAGAGGTGATGCAGAACAGAAATACGTTTAGCCTAATAGAGAATTGCCAGCACATCCCTCCCAATTCCTTCCCTCTTTCTGCAGTTGAATGAACTGTAGGACTTCATAACAGCTGCAGAGAGGCAGCCAAGAGCATTCAGGGCTTGGAGAGAAAGGAGGTACCAGCTCCTGCCATTCCAGGACCGAGAGAGCCTGGCTACCCTAGTTCATGCCCTGAATGCTGCAAGACTGGATTACTGCCATGCACTGTACGTGGGGCTTCCCTTGTGCTTGGAAGCTGCAGTTAGTGCAGGATGCTGCAGCGTGACTGCTGACAGGCCTTGTCAACATACAACCCCTACATTGTTTTACCTTCTTGTAAACCGCTTCACTGACAACCGTTCAGTTTATGGCCAGTAACTCCCATATAAAAACCCCTTTAAGAGGGGACCCTGGAATCGCCACCACTTCAGCCCCCCCCCCCCCCCATTTAGGGAAGATAGACTAAAGGATTCTGCGGGCAGTGCAGCTGACCCATTCAGGGACTGAGCCTGCAACCTTGGCATTATCAGCACCACGTGATAATGACCCTACGGGAATTGTTCTGGGGAGAAGGAGATGGGGCAAAGAATAGGATGGGGCCCCACAAACTTACCATTCTGTTCCGCGAAGGACCAGTCCACTAAGCCTGCCTTCCTCCTGCATTTCGGTTATTGATCGCATTGCTGCTGCTGCCTCCGCCTCCTATTAAAATAGTTCCTGCCTCCCTCAAAAACCAAAACCAAAGCCTCTCCTAAATCTCCTTCTGCACTCCCACCTCTCTCTCTACCTCTCCTCACTATCCCACAATGGACACCTGTAGTTGAGGCTTTTAAGGGAGAAGCAGGAGATGTCACAAAGGAGGGCAGGTCATTCTTCCCATGGCAACCCACCCACCTGGACCCTGGGCCAAACTTGCCCCCCCCCGATGTTCCTTCAGAACTTTGAAGCGCCTGCTGTTCCGTCTGCAGGTGAATCTTCTCTTTTGGAGTTCATGTTTTTATATCGGATCATTCTTCATTCAGCCCCATTTCCAAAGGGAGACAACCCAAACATCCCTTGAAATGCAGTAGAAGACTCCCAAGTCTAGGGGTGTCCATAGCACAGGATTAGACAATCTGCTTTGCATTATCATCATCCTCGTAGATAATCCTGGATGACATCTCCAGGTGGGGCAGAGAATGTTCCGTGTCTGAAACCCGGGAGAGATGCTGCCGGTCAGTGTAGACGATGCTGAGGTGGATGGGTCAATGTCTGACACTGTCCAAGGCAGTTTCCTATGAATATTCCTCTTAAGTCATTTACCCTGAAGACATCCATTCATCTCTAACCGATCATGGACTTAGGGGAGACAGTCCCTTGGGAAATTGGGCAGTAAAAACCAATCCCCCCCACTTTTTCTATAACACTGTGGAAACATTCCTCTCTCGGCATCTGGGCTTCCAGTATCGCCTTATGAAGCAGAGGGGAAATAACAGGCAGGGATGTTCAGGAGCCTGCCTGGTGCCTGAGGTCCATCGATATTTTTCCAATAAATGCAATCAGAGCTGCATCGGCAGTTGGTACATCCAGGAGGCTGGGAAAGAGACTTGCCACCATTGCCTTCTCTGACATTTGATTTTGCTGCTGTCCGCCTCTTCTGGTGTAAGGATATGGGAACCAGCTGTACGTCCATCTGCACCTCTTCTCTGAACTGAACCAGACTGCTTTGGAGTGCAGCAAGAGCAGTACCAGATACTTCATTGTCAGCCAACTCTTGTTTTCCTATATATTTATGTACTTAAACCCAGATTATGGTTTGTTTTTGCAATATTGAATTTATTCCGTGTTTGCCAAATTGTTGGTTTTTGTCCTTTTTGGAATTTACTGATGTGTTCTGTATTTTGATATTTTGAAGACTGTGTTCAATTCTGGGCAACACAACTTAAGAAGGATGTTGACAATCTGGAATGTGTGCAGATGAGGGCAACCAAGATGATCAGGGGGCTGGAAACCAAGCCTTATGAGGAATGGTTGAAGGAGCTGGGTATGTTTAGTCTGGAAAAGAGGAGACTGAAAGGGGATAGAATAGCCATCTTCAAATATCTCAAGGATTGGGCTGTTGTGTTTCATTTCTTATCTCATCAACCATTTTGAGATTCCTATCTCTAATAAGTTTGCCCAGTTCAATTAGCCCACATTTTTCACAGGGAGATTCCTTAATAAGGCTTCATCTTCTATTTCCTCATTATAAATAATTGCAGTGAGTGGAGATAATATTGAACTTTGCCTTAATTATATCTTTATCAAATCTGCTAGAATGCTAAAGGATATTTTTCATGTTTATGGAAATACATTGCTCCTATTGAAATGCTGTAATTGTAATATCAAGGCTACTTCATAAAAAATCTTTTATGAATGGAGTTTTATACATAGGTTTAATCAAAATTTTCTTAGTAACCCTTGGCTTTTTTCTGTCCCAGACAAAATTTTTAAACATTTTTTGCTCATTGTTCAGTGCCTTTGGTAGGACCTGTTATGGTACATTTAAAAACAAAAATAAGATTTTGGGGAGTATTATAATTTTTAACACTGACATCCTTCCCATCCATAATATTTTCAGTTTGTTTCATCAACTAAGTTCTTACATAATTTTTAAGTCATTCATTTATTATGCTTATATTCTGATAATGTTTATAAATTTTGCATTACCCATATACCCAATATCTGATTGTGTGTTTATCCATGGAATTTATAATGTTTGGTTATGTTTGTTTGCGTAGAATTATTCTTATTAAAGCTAAACCATCCATATTTTGTAAAATTGATTTTATAACCTGAAGTCTTACTAATAATCATTGGTCCAAGTTTCATAAGAATTAGTGCTATTATATATAACCCAGGCTACATCATCTACATATAAATTGAATTTAGACACCTTCCTACCTTAACAACTTCTGTATTCTGGTAGTTCTTACAGCTTAGCTAAGGGCTATATGGATAAAGCAAATAGTGAAAGTGAGAAAGGACAATCTCGTCTGGTGCTTCTATTCAAATAAGCTCTATCCAAGTTAACTCCATTTTAGTGACACGTAGGCAGATCACACTTTCCTAATAAACAGTTTCCAGTAAAATGAAAACACGATAGTAAGCAAAAATAAATATGTTTTTGCACTTTACTATAGCTTTTACTTGCTTGAGCATATCATGTTGAAAAATTTTATTTATTTATTTATTTATTTATAAATGGAACATCTATAAGTATATTTTTTTCATTCTATAATTTTTCCAAGTCCCTGCTATGTTTCATGTTTCATTGCTTGGGAGTGGGAAGAGTAAGAAAGAGGAGCTCATAAATATATTGTGTAAAACTTTTATTATTTTTAATATAGACATATACATTATACATATTTATGAATGAAATGATGGTCTGTTGAGAAATATACTGACAACAGCTTTCTTCCTTCATGCAGTTAAATGAATTCAGCAGAACCATTAATTGGAATTTGTTTTCACATAATAAGGCACTTGTAAGAGTGGTGCTTTTTTTAGATACACATGTGAATAGGTGGCCTAAGAAATCTTGGGTTTTGATCCTCAAACTACACAAAAAAAACACTATTCACTAACACAAAACATATGCTGTTAGAATGCTTTGGTGATTAGTTGTTCTTTTGTTTATGTCCAGTTATTATTACTAGCTGTACATTTTTTAAAAAAAAGTATTACCAAATCAAGATTTTAATCTGACATTTTAAGTTGGCATAATTGTACCGAGAACTAATATAACACCGTCATTATAAGCCCTTCACAACAGACTTCACCCTAAATGCTTATTTGCTCATGTAGCTACATTTAGGGACATGTAGGAAAGTAGTATTTCATTCCAGATATATCATAAATGATTTTTTAAAATAGCAGAACGAATATTTGTTATTTGCTGGAATATTGTACTGATTAATGGTTAAAAGAGGCAGGGCTGATTATAAGACTGAAGCCACGGGTAGCCACAGGTGCCACAGGAACCAAGAGTTTGTGGCACACCTGAGCAAGTAAATAAAGGCCTTGAGTCTAGTATGGCACAGAGCAAAACCTGGGCTCCAGGCCTGTTCTTCCAGATCTGTGCAATTGCCCTCCATGATTTGGTACACAAGGGGCAAAAATACACCAACGCATGGAGCAGTGCAATGGGAACGCTAGGTATGTACCATAACAGTACAAACTAGAATTGGAACTGCCTTATAATTTGGATTTGACTTAGAACACACTTTCCAAAAAGATTCGCCACTGCTGGTTTAAACCATCCAAGAAAACGAATGATTTCAGACTGCAAGGCATATCCTGAACTAATGAGTTAAAGGCATCAGGTCACCAGCTCAGAAATAAATGATTGGTGTATCCCAAGCATTTTAATGCATACTTTTGTGTTAGCAACTTGGAGCCCACTGTTGCTCTCCAGGAAAAAGATTCCTAGTACTTATTATTGCATTATTTATTTGTCATAAATAGTGTTGCCTTTATGGCAGTAGCACCTAAAGGTAGCCCTGAGTAATAGAGACATCACAGTCTGCTTTGTATTCTACAAACAGAACCTTGGAACGTAATCCTAAACAAATGTGTGCTCCGAAGGAGTCCCACTGCACTCAGTGATGCTTACTCTCGTAAGTTTAGGATTGCAGCCATAATTGTCTTCCAAATCCTATGAAGATGGATAAGAGGCAAAGAGATTGTCTCTTTAGGTCAAGAGAAAGGGATCTAACTATGATGGCTTCTACCAAGAGTTTGCCATGGTTCCCACTTATTAAAACGGAGCATACCAGGGCCAGTTACCTGTCAAAGTTCCCACTTGCGATTCCAATCGATGCCCTTTGCGGTGTTGGGTGGATGCTACAGCAAAGTACATAATGAAGAGAGACTTTGTCTGTGTGGGCAACCCTGTGTGGAGGACCTGTGCCACTATTTATTGCAGTGCCCGTTATATATAGACCCAAGAGACCCATTCATAAAACCCCTGTTTCCGAATGGAACTCACCTGAATAGGGTGGAAAGGGTGAAATGGCTGCTGAGCGATACTGATGACTTTGTAACTTATAAAGTAGCACTCTATGCATTGGCAGCCAAGAAGATCAAAAGGAAAGAACTAGATAAAATAGCGGTCAACTGCAAAGGGGATTCGGATATTTAATTTGGCACATTATACTAGAGAATCTTCTGCTATTCTATTTTATGCAACAAACAATCTTAGTAGTTGTGACCGTGGTTTATTTTGTATGTGTGTGCCTGATGATTTTTATGGTTATTGCTGTTTTTCCTTTTGTTATTTTTCTGAATGATGCCATGGCCTATGGCTAGCGCAATAAAAGTCGATGATGATGATGTCTTCCAAATTCATATCAAGTTGTTTTTTTGTTTTCTTTCTTCTTTCTTTCTTTCTTTCTTTCTTTCTTTCTTTCTTTCTTTCTTTCTTTCTTTCTTTCTTTCTTTGCTTCTTGTTTTCAGTTACGTACATTGGAATAAAATTAGGACACAAATACAGTTCTGTGTGTGTCCTCCTCACTTAGAAGCTGGGAGCCAGTTTTGATATATCTATAATGATCTTTCCATTTCCCAAGTAATTTGGATACAAATTTACCAAATAATGTTAATCAAGAATACTATGTAAAAAGACAAATTAGAGTCCGAGACACCTGTAGCATAAGATAAATATTTTCTTCTAGTGCAAAGTTAATTGTTTCAATGATAAATATGCTTTTAAAATTGCTTCTGGTTTGCCAGAGTTCACAGATACGATAAATTCAATATCCTTTCTTCATGAAGCAAGCCTGCGCATAGCCTGGTGAGAATTTTTTAAAAAAAGAATGAGAGAAACGTTATTTCTGAAATGAACTTCTGATTTTCAAAACTCTTACAATATTACATACTTATACTATATTGTATACTTGTACTATATTACAAACATACAAATATATTATTTCCCCCAAAGAATCCCGTAAAAGGTCTCTGTTAGATATTCCTATTAAAACTGCTTAAGTTTGTGGTGTACATTAGCCTTTAATTACTCTATGAATGTAAGAACAATCTCCAGAAACATCCATGTAAGCAGCTCCATAGAAGTGAACAGAAGATATGTAGAAGCTCCTGGAAGATCATGGCCTCCGAGATGAATGAGCTATTTTAGACAAGCTATAAAGCCAGAGCCATTTCCTCTGCCCAGTTGACAAAATTAAACCTCAAGGTCATCATGTATGACCAAAGCAATGTTGCAACCAGCTAGCATCCCCTTGGTACACAGGTATCTAGATATAAAGTCACCTGGTGTGTTTACTAAACAGGCCCTGTATGTTTTATCACCATTTTATGAAAAAAGGCGGGGGGGAATACATATGCTTTGTACTAAAGTAAAACATACCTCTTCCTGAACATCAAGCTCTTCATTCTGATTTGTTTCTGTAAATTCTATCGGTTCCTTTGACTCCTGCATTAGTGAAATCTGGACCAAAATGTTAAGAGCTGTTATGAATGTGTAGACAGGAAATGTACCACAATGCAGTTGATTAGGGGACTAAATATAAATCTCTGATATACTTTTCATTAGTTATTTAATTGTATGAATATATTGCATCACAAATCCAGAGGCATCCCGAATGATTTGCAAGAAAAACACAAAATACAGAAGAATTTCAGTAAAACAATACAAATATAAAATAGTGAAAGGGTTCATCCAAAGAAAAAGAATAAAAAGCAATCACTGAAGCCTTCAGATGAAGTTATTAGGAGCTCTGATGTCATATCTTTTTATTCCCTAAATATGACTTTGCTGACCTGGTTAAGTTTGCACAAAATCAATAATGCCAAATGCTGAATCCATTTTCATGATTTCTAAAAATATCGGTGAGCTATGGGTGAAGTCTAAGGAATTCATTTATTTAAAAAACAAACAAACCATGTTGAATCCAAGGTTTTGGAGACAGCAATAACAAACAATATTGAAGTAGCTTGCGATGACAATACTATCAATGGTATGTCCACAAGATTGTAATTGAACTGGTCCTTAGAGGACAACTAGAAGAAAATATTACAGAATGAGGAAGGATTCCTCATAAAGGTTTGCAACGTACCATCTGGAGTAGATAGATAAGTTTTATGACATTCTTATAAAAAGCACACATTTATCTTACAAACACTTTGCACATTTTTAGGTAAGCCAGGTATAGGTTTTAAAAATAAATAATAACTAATGTTTTCTTTGTTGAACAAGCCTAGTTCCTTGTGGATTTTGGCCTTTCCTATAAAACGAGGTTTATTTAAAGTGGCTTGGATTCAAAGGTATGAATAAAAAGAATTTGCACTCTTGCAAGGTGGGAGTCCTGGCCAGACCCTTTGCTGCCCTGAAGGGTCCTCCGATTCAAAGGACAAGGTTTAGAGGGGCATTGGGGTCAGGGGCTGCAATGCAAGGAGGAGGTAAGAAAGCTTTGTTCTATGAATGGAGCTCTCACAAAAGTTAGGCTACAAGCCAGTACACATAAATTAATGAATACAAAGCTATGTTTGCTCCCTACCTTTTCAAATATAGGATCCTGAATGTCTCTCTGCATGCTCTGATTCTGTATGTGGAGTACGGCATCATGTACAGTCAGGAAAAACATATCCTTTTGAATGGTATCATCAAAAAATGCACAGTGGTCCAGTGTTTTGATAATGTGCTCTGAAGAGTTGAAAACAGAAACAACAACCAAATAAAAAGCAAATCGCATACTCAGATCTACCCCAACATCACTGTGTGCAGAACCTATTCAATTTTTTTCCCTTTTTAGCAAAATTATAAGTTCACAGCCAACTTCCTCCCGCAAAAACAAACAAACAAACAAACATAGCCCTGTACAGTCAAAATTATAAATATTAGCTCTCATAGTATTTTCGGTGTCTCCTCATCCTATATGCATCAAGCTGTTTTTACTGTATTTTATTCAACTCACACAAAAGCCACAATCAAAGACCAAAAAGAAATGTTCTTCTACAGCATATAATAATACATACGGATTAGTAAATAAGTCGGTCTTTACAGGACCCTTATACAAATCTTTCCATAGAAAAATAAGCATATATAGGACACTCACAACTTAAATGCATTTAAGTTGTGCACATTCAGTTTTACACAACTGGCAATAAAAAAAATATTTTTTTAAAAGGGTGGGCGCCCAGGGGAAAAACTTTGGCAATCACACTTGCCATTGCACATAATGTGTTTTGACTATGCAATATGTGATTTTGGCTTTAGGCGCTATCCCTGGAACATAATTCCCATGCAAGCTGAGAGCTTACTGTATGGTCAAAACCCTAATCTGTATTGCAGGTTCTATCTCCTCAATGATTATTTCCCCAATGAGCTTAGTTATTAAGTTCCAAAATTCAATTAGTATCAGGCATTGCCACCAAAGGTGCATGTATGTGCCTCTGACACGGCTCCCTTTCCAACAGTCATGATAGGCTGCAGACATTGTGTGCAAGAGCTGCATGGGGCTGCAGATCCCCTTGTGCGACAGTCAGTGTATCTGCTATTTGTCCCATGGTGAGTACACTTTGGTAAATAGCAGCTTGAAGATTATTTTAATCAGGAAAACATCAGATGGGAAAGAAGTATCCCTGGTCATTTCTCACTGCCATAGTCCTGGTTGGATTCAGTCTCTCCCCACAAACTGCTAGCTGCTAGCAATCTTTTCAAAACACCAGGAGATCCAGCCACAGATGTCCTGACTTCATGTCTAATTTGGTTCTGAGAACGAAAATATCCCTTTCCAAGCTAGCAATGCACCAGTCCCTAGTAGAGGCTGTCTCTTTGTTTCCCTTCTGTTGGTTTATCATTAAAATGCTGTTCACTCCAACTAGGTCTGCAAGATACTCAGTAATTACCGTATTTTTCCGTGTATAAGACTAGGGGTTTTTCCCTTAAAAATAATGTCAAAAATTAGGGGCCGTCTTATACACGGATAGTTCCGAGGGTGGACTGGCGGTTGGTTGTTGCCGCAAAAATAGGGCGTCTTATACATGGGGGCGTCTTATAGACGGAAAAATACGGTATGCAGAATCATGAGGAAACCCAAACCTCCCTATTATATGAATCTAAATCTGCCTTATACCATGTCAAGCTGTTGGTCCAACTGGTCCACTACTTACTCCAACTGTCAGAAGTACTCAGTGGTCTCAGGCAGAGAACCTTCCCAGCCTTGCCATATGAGTCCTGTCTAAACCAGTCCTTTCTACCAGGAATTGCTAGGCCAATGATGGTGCGTGCAAAGCATGCACTCTGCTATGCAGCCTCTGCACTTTGTTCGCTACTCTGAATGAACGCAGTCCATTATTAGCAAATGGATTGATATCTGTTTACCTAAATGTGATGCGATGTACACTCTCACATCAATCCTTTCAAATTCTTTGACAATCTGAAAAGAAAAAGGTTGGGGTTATCTTAAATGTATTCTCAAGGACATTTTCTGTAAGTAGCCTGTTTCTAGAAATGATTGACACCACAGTTAGTGTAGAACAAAATATGGCTCTTCTTAATACACAGTGGTGTCTATTAGGGCCATGCAGGCAATTACGACTTGTTCAATTCTGTGCCCAATTCACAACTGTGTGGATGGTCTTTTAAAAAGTAAACAGCAGGTGTGGGGACCATACCTCAACTGGAAAGGAGAGCTTTTCCTTCCATTGCAAATTGCAGGTGGAAGGAGACTGTGGATCAAGTTTACAGTGGGGAACAAAGAGTTTAAGCCCCTCACTCCTCATAGTCACAAATTGGGGTGCAGTCCCCACAAACCTGCTATTTACAATTTTTATAAAATCCATGATTGCTTTCTTTGACACCATCACCACCACTATCTGTTTCATCCCACACAGGGATTAAGGCAACTAAATACTCCACAGCAACAGAAAGGGCACTCAGGAGCAATTGCACTATTAGCACATCTCACCATTCCACAGGTCAACAGGAGCACTAACCATTTCAGCCAGAAAAACCCACATATTGCACATGAATCACAGAATCCCATAAATTCAAATTATTATGTTCTTTAAAACTTTTTTTTTTAAGTAAGGTGATAAAATAGTCTTACTGTTTTCATAACTCTCACGGCTACTACATCCATGAAAGATACAGCTCCAAAGTCGAAAATCAAACTGTGAAGAGACACTTTGGGAACATTGACTTTGACGGGGAGTTCTGCATTCCAGTCCACCTGGATCTCTACTTCTCTAGTTGGAACATCAAGGTCTTCAGGATCTTCTGGGTCTTCATCAAATTCAAATGCTTCATTAGTCCTACCAGAATCGCTGATGATACCATTCTGATTAAAAAAAAATCATAGTATATTCAGCAAAATTCTGATTAACAAACAAAACTGTAGACTCCCCCCACCCTAATAAAACATTTTAAACCGACTTTCAGGTTTTCTTTATACATGACCCGAATGGGCATTGGGACTCAATATTGAAGCCACAATTATTTAACTGTCATATTGTGTTTATGCGTATAGGCACACATCATACACACAATTGCATAAAAGAATTACATTTGCTATACTACATGCCAGAAAAAAGGGAAAACAAATCATTGGGCTGTTTCCAACGTAAGTTAGTCTTCATTGACTTAAATTCATTGATTCCAGTGGGCCTCCTCTAAGCATGACAGAGTCAGAAAGCACCTGTTTACACAAACAAGAAAACATCAAATTCTGTGCCCAGAAAAACATATGGAGATATAACTGTTGAAATTCTCAGGTACGTAGATCCTTCACTGTATTCCAGTCTCCACTATGCTATGGGCACAGGTAGATGAGCACAATCCTGCCTCTATTCCATCAATGCCTCTAACTGCCATTGAACATATACAGAGAGGCAAGAACAAGGCTCAGGAAAGGCATTAAAGCGGCAAAACAACAATATAAGCAGAAGAAGAAGAAGAAGAAGAAGAAGAAGAAGAAGAAGAAGAAGAAG
>JAXCMG010000058.1:1813754-1831911 GCA_034642415.1 Podarcis siculus | reverse complement strand
AGAAGAAGAAGAAGAAGAAGAAGAAGAAGAAGAAGAAGAAGAAGAAGAGAAGAGGAGTTTGGATTTGATATTCCGCCTTTCACTCCCTTTAAGGAGTCTCAAAGCGGCTAACATTCTCCTTTCCCTTCCTCCCCCACAAGAAACACTCTGTGAGGTGAGTGGGGCTGAGAGACTTCAAAGAAGTGTGACTGGCCCAAGGTCACCCAGCAGCTGCAGGTGGAGAAGCGGAGACGCAAACCCGGTTCCCCAGATTACGAGACTACCGCTCTTAACCACTACACCACACATAAGCTTAAAGTGGAGAATTGCCTAGCCGATAACAACACGAAACAAGTGTGGCAGGGACTGCAGCACCTAACCAACTACAAGGGCAATAAAGGAACACGGTTAAGGCTGATGATGTGTTAGCAGAGGAGCTGAACATCTTCTTCGCCCGCTATGAGGTAGAAAGATCAAGTATCACAGCTCCTGCCTGCCAGCCTATAAACTCTCAGCCACTTATTCTATATGACCATCAAGTGAAAGCGGCATTGCGGGCGGTGAATCCCAGTAAAGCTGCTGGTGCAGGTGGGGTGCTGGGGATAGCGGTAAAAAACTGCGCTGATCGATTAGCAGGGGTCCTGACAAGGATTTTTAACATCTCCCTGCAGACTGCTTGTGTATCATCATGCTTGAAAGCAGCCACAATTGTCCCAGTCCTAAAGAAAACAACAATTAACTGCCTACATGACTACAGACCAATTGCATTGTATGGGGGAGGGGGCTCGTTTAATTTCACTGTACACAGGTGGTGTAGTGACAATAAAGGTTTATTTGTTTATTTTTATTTATTGACCAGATTCCACTCTTGAACCAGCCAGTAAAGTTGAGGTTGCTGATCCTCTCACTTGCCAGGTTAGAAAAGGGACCTGCTCTTCTATTTGAACTCTGTCCACAGCTCAGTTAGTTGGGTCTTGAGGATCCGGGCTACCTACATATGTGTCTAACACTGTAATCCTATGCTCACATATCTGGGAGCAGACATGCATAGGCCGAGTTACCTTCTAGCTCTGATCCTAGGATCTCTAATTTAACCTGGTTGCCTGACTTGCTTGCTCCAGCTCTTGTAGCACTGTAGCAATGCTCTCTGTCTGTGTGTCCCTCTGTCTCTGTTCATTCTGCCAGAACTCCCTGTTTTTCTGCCCAAAGAAAGCGTAGTGATAGATGCAGTAGATGTTGTCCAGAAAATGTATTTGGTAACAGGCGGTCTCTCTCAGACGACACTCCATTTTTATACCAACAGAAAACACTAGCATAGGTTATGCTAGTCATAGAGCATCTTCCTGGCAAGATCAAATTTCCGATCCATCACCTCCCATTTAGATTTCCTGCTTCCTGTTACAAATATTAGTAATTTCTTGCTGCATAAACAAAATAGGGAGGTAGATACAAAACCAGCGCTTATATTTCAGGCCCATTGTTTATGCTAAACCCCTTTGAACCATGGAGTAAAGAGGGAATAATGATACTTTACTTTGGTCGCTTTCAATTTTCCCTTCTTGATTAGCTTCTGTATCTTCCTCAGAGCCTTTAGCCTCTTGTTATATACCCTCATGGCATCAAATCCCACCTGCAGAAAGCAGAATTGAACAAATATATTCTATTATTTGTGTTAATGGTAAGCTGGGAGGAGGGGAAAACACTGGCCACAATCCATTGAAATCAATGTGCTTTAAAAAAAATTCCATTGCTATCCCACCTTTCTTCCATTATGGAATTCAAAGCAGTATACATAATCGAGACACTGACTAGATCAGACCTGCTTAGCTTCAGCAAATTTAACACATCCTGTTTCTTCAGACTGTCCCTGGCGATTCAGCCCTGTCTTGTTTTTAGAGATGGACAAATCACTATTTCTTGTCTGTGTCAGTTTTGCAGGTAGTTATTCATAAGTCAATTCAGTTCCACTTCCACATTAATCTGTGGATATTTTTTTAAAAATAAATCTGTATGGAAGTTCATATTTAAATAATACATACCATATTTTTTCATGTATTTGAGTAAAAAATGAGTAAGAAATTATATTTTTTGAATAAAAAATGGGGGGTTGTCTTATACATACATACATACATTAACAAAGATAGTCACAATGAGATCTATGGTAAAGATACAAAAAAACCAACAATAAATAATAAATACAAGGGGTCATCTTATACATGGGGCAATCACCCCCCCCCAAAAAAAGCTCAACAAAAATAAGGGTTGTCTTATACATGGGGATGTCTTATACACAGAAAAATATGGTAAACATATATTTTATAACAAAATACACAATAACATATGTATTTTATCTCTATGTATGTATTACTTTGTTCTAAAATATTCATTTTGGTACATCTTTGAGCTGCGAACTATATCATATAAATTCACAGATGCGTGAAGTCTGAAGGATAATTAAGTGTTAGTCGCTACATTAGTCTGAGATGTGTGAATTAGGTCATTTTGCTTAAGATGCAGGCCAAATGAAATTCTCCTCCATCCATACTTGGATTGTGGCTGCTGCACATAGGAAGTGTTCAGAAATATCACAGGCTACTCACCGTGGATTTGATGCTGCTTCTTAAGCCATCAATGTTAGCATAAAAGATTGGACTTGAAAATTTGAGAATCTTCACTCCTTCTGGTTCAACAACCTGTTACAGAAACCATTTTTCAGTTGAAATGAGCATGGATTTGTGTGGGTTTTTCTGCCACTCTGCTAGTGCCGGGCTGCTAAATTGACTCCTTTCCGCTTTTGATCTCTTTTAACCACTCTGTTAACATTATTACTTCCCTGACAGCCTACCTTTCACCTCTGTCTACATGGGCTCCTGGAATACAACAGATCTCTTCTCCGAGGTCTGTTGCAAAGTCATCAGGCACAGTTTTAACCACTGAAAGGTTACCAGAAACTGGAGGAATGCATAGCTGTCAAGTGTCCCTTATTTGAAGGGACAGTCCCTTATTCCAGCGCCATGTCCCACTGCTGTCCCTTATTGATGGATGTCCCTTAAATGATGTCCCTTAAATGTCAAAGGAAGCAGCTCCTCTCCCTCCCTCCCTGCCGGCCAGGGAGGAGGGAGGCTCCAACTGTGTTGCTTGGCTGTGTTGCTCACCCAATAAGAAGTCTAAGAATGACTGGGGGGTGGAGCTTGCATGCCTTGTGTGTGGCTAGTTAATGCAAGCTGAGGAGTTTTTTGAATGCTGGATGCCATTTTGTTGCATGTGCTGCTGCAAACTTTGCAGTGCAAAGCCAGGCCAGGGAGCCATCTTAAGTTGAGGCTGCATAGGCCTTGTGGTGGTGCATGTGATACAGATTCTAGTCAGTTGAACCTCTGGTTACAAAGTTGGTTGGACAGTGTTCTCGAAGCTACCAGCATGAGTTTGAACAGACTGCAGGAGGACAGGAAGACTGGAGTGCCTGGAACAGGTGAGGCTGAAGGTCCCTTATTTTGGCTGCTGGTGCCTTATTTTCAAATCTGTAAGTTGACAGCTATGGGGGGATGAGACCATTTAGGGGATGGGTTGGCCATTCCATCACAGTTCCTCGTACAAAAAAGTGTACTTTATTGCAGAAGAAGGATTCTAAATATTTAAAGAATGAGGGCACCCCCGCAAATCTTTATGCTGGGAATCTAGACGTTTCTCCACTCAAATCACAAATCATGGTGCAAAAAAAAGTTGATGCAAGCAATACCACTTCATCTTTTGCAACAATGCCCTTCATTTAGCTAGCTAGATGGATCACTGCATTCCTACCCCATCCAGCAAGACTTCCCTTCCTCACTATAATACTTGAACAATTGCCATCCTATCGCTGCAGGTTTACAAGACTAGTAAACCCCCAAGCAACTCTTAAAAAAATAAAAAATCTGATGAAATATTAACTTGTTAGAAAATCTTACATTTTTGTATTCTTTGATGTTCTTATATAGGTCTGTGCCAGGAATGCTGCCAAGGCTACCCCAGGAAGGACTGACAAAAGCAAAACAAAACATTGATCAAAGTACATAACCGAATGTTAAATTAATGTATTATACAGAACAGTTTGTTGCAAGTAAACATTGGCTGAACTGATATTAATTACTTAATCTGTAAGCTAGATAGCAAGAAACGGAAAATATTTTTTAAAAACTCCTTACATGTTAATTGACAAGGACTTACTTATTTTAGTCGTGGAATGGTTCTTAAACCTGATTTTATAAGGACAACTATTCTGGCTTGCTTTTTGTTTGTGGACTACCACATTGTCTTACTTTACAGCCAGCTATGAGGGAGGATCATGAAACACTTTAGAATTAAAGCTCAACCAGGGCATTGATCTTCTGTGACCATGATCCAATTTGTTTGCACAAAACAGGTAAAGCAGCACGCATGTTTCTTGAGACTTTTTTTGTGTGTCCCAGTTTACACCTCCAGCGAAATCAAGTGGTAACACTTTCCCTAGATTCTTCCACTTTGGATAGGTGTTTGAATGCTAACCCATAAAAAACAGGATTTATACCCTTCTCACAGACACACAAATTTTCTTTGTTGTTATTATTTTTACAAATTATTCACTCCAAGATCCCAGGTCAGCTTGCAACAAATAAAAGTCAATATTAAAACAGTTTGAAACAACTTAAAATGCAATTTGTTGCAGTAGATAAGTATTAAAAAACAAAACTCCTCACCATCATCTAAAAGTAGAAAAACTGAGAAAAATCATCCCAAAGATACAGAAAGGTGACTTTGATTCTGCAAAATGCATAAACTGTGCCCTAATACTTTGCTTTATTTACACAGCTCAGAGTTTCTTCAAAACAATTCCCCACAACCTGGTACCCTCCAGCTTGAACTCCAACCTGCCCAGTCCAAACCAGTGCAAGCCAATGGTCTGGGATGATGGGAGTTGTAGTCCAACAGTACCTGGAAGCACCACATTGAGAAGCCTGGTTTAAAGCATCCATTACAGCCACCTGCCTGGCTGAAGAATATACAACTTGTAATTCTAAAATGAGAAGTGGTGTCATGTTTCTGTGCCCCTTAGGAGAACACTAAACCACTGGTATTTACATAATAATAAGTTATCAATTAACCGGACAGCATAATTTTTGCCATGAAGGAAGTACCGGTATGCCTTCCTGAGCTCTGTGGTGGGATCCAACACGATCCACGCTGACAACTCAGACATCCAACTTCAGCATCCTTTAACAATTAATTATTAATTTTACTATAATTCTCAGTCTTTATCTTGAATAATACTTTCCCCGGCATCCTCCACAACAATAGAGCCGCTTCAAGTTTCTAAAGTGTGTGTCAAAGCAATTGAACTATTTGTTGACTTCCATTCCTTTGACACCCCCTGAACTTTCTTTGAGCTAGCCTAAGCACGAACTGATTTAAATTCAGTTCAATCCCCCAAATACTCCACCTAATCTTCATTCATTTACACTGGAGATGGGGAACTTGTGGTCCTAACAGGTGCTGCTGGACTCGAGTTTCCAGGCAGCATAGTCAACAATGAGGGGTGATAGGAGTTTGAGCCACAACACCTGCTCTACGTCATAAGCAGAATATGTTAACAACAGGAATTCTTAAACAAGAGCAGCCAATGCAATGGAACAGTGCAGGGCTGCTGCCCTCTCAACAGAAGTAGCATCACCAACTACCAGGATGAGGCAAGGTAGCAGCATGGACAGAGCTGTGCAGCACTGCTGGAGTTCTGAACTGGCTTTGCCAATGCAGCTGTGCTGCCCCAACCTCACCACCACACTGCCTTGCCCTGATACAAAGATTTCTGGTACTAAAATGAATCTGTTATGCATCACAGTGGGTTATCTCTTTAGAATGTAAAAGTTCTTCTTCAGCGTTTTTCTCTACCATTGTAGCCTCTAGGAGCACTTCAAAGATGACCAAATGTCAACAGAGGTACCAGAATAGAACAGATCTGTCTATGCTTTCTTTCAGGAGCTTACTGTGGTTTTGACTCAAACTATTTACAGCCTGTTGGCCTAGTTCTGTCTGCACTATTCCAAATTATCATATCTATTTATGCATTTTTTCTATTTTCTCATTCGTAACGGGCTATGGGGAAGTAATTTCAGCTGTGTGCGGCGTGATTTGTATTTCATGTTCCTTTTCCAATTTTAAAACCAGTGACACTGTTTGATTGCAATAGCAGAACAATAGTAACTTGTGTCACTCTTCTTATTCTTTTGTATTCATTTATTTACTTGTCTTCTTGGGAGTGCAATGGCAGAAACTGCCCCTGCCTACATAATAGTTACTTACAATTGAACTCTCAGGACAACCGTCAGCAGTGCAAACACCAGACCAGCAAGTAACCCCAAATCTAGTCCCAGAATGATGGACGCTACACATGTGAAAACCCAGATCATCTGGAAAAGAAAACATGAGAAAAGTCAGTCCATATCCCATTAGTAGACAGGGTGATTCCAGCCAACCACCAAAAGCAGACTTTTGTAGAGCAGAGAAATGAGAAGATCTGAGGAAGAAGATGAAGAAGAGGAGGAGGAGGAGTTTGGATTTGATATCCCGCTTTATCACTACCCGAAGGAGTCTCAAAGCGGCTGACATTCTCCTTTCCCTTCCTCCCCCACAAGAAACACTCTGTGAGGTGAGTGGGGCTGACAGACTTCAAAGAAGTGTGACTGGCCCAAGGTCACCCAGCAGCTGCATGTGGAGGAGCAGAGACGCAAACCTGGTTCCCCAGATTACGAGTCTATCGCTCTTAACCACTACACCACACTGGCTGGGGCTGCCTATCTCACATGGGAGGAAATCCCACAGGCATGGCAGGGAGTGTTATTTCAGAGGGAACATGCAAACCATGCTTCTAATAATAATAATATATCCCTCCATACAGAAATCAACCATGTTAGCAGAAAGGATTCTAATCTAGCCTTCTTACTAATTGGTTGTTTTTCTGTGTGTAGTGAATTTTGTTTTATACAAAGGAGTCATGTGAATCTCCCAGTGCCATGCCCAGCCTTGACTTGTAGCCAGACATTGACTCATTGGAGGACAAATTGGACCTCCAATTGACTGAATACTTGAGGGATCTAACAGAGTCTGCCATCACCAGTCCTGAAGGAATCTGTCCGGAACTTCCTTTAAAGGATCTTCTTGACGGACCCTCAGGATGGATTCCAACCCAAGTGTAGGGTTGCCATATTTCAAAAAGTGACAATCCTGTAATGCACCCTCACTTTGTCAGATATTTTGCAAAATCTCCCCCCTATTTCTACCTTTTTTTAAAGGGAAATTGTCAAAAAACCAACACTTCCAATATGGACTGTCATACACCCAGGGTTTCCTGAACATTTTAGCCGCTTTTCGAAAATTCCCCCCTGGGCACCATTTTGGGCAGATGAATCCCAGCTAAGTCCGGGAAATTCCGGACATATGGCAGTCCTACCCAAGTTCGAAAATGTCACTGCTGGGGTCTGAGGGAGAGGTCAAGCCACCCCTCACAACCCTTTAGAGCACAGAAATCCAAGCATTCAAGCCACTGTCAAAAGTCACTGTGCAGCTAAGGTCTCCTTATGAAGAAGGGTGCTCTCTACGAGGAACAGCTTTCAGAACACCCTTAAGCCCCATCAGCAGCGGGAGGCCAGGCTATATCAGCCCGTACATTGAGCTTCCCAGTTGCTGGAGCAACACCAGTTTCTAGATCCCTGATCCTGAAACTGACCTTGTCTACACTGGATGAGTTTTGTTTTTGTTTTACTCAAACCGATTGCTTGTCCCTAACACTGGTTTTGTCTTTAGCTGTTTACGCACCATACATTTAAAGCACAGCACTGCCCCCACCAAATAATCCTGAGAACTGTATTTTGCTAAGGATAATTGGGAATTGTAGCTCTTCGAGAGATGAACTACACCTCCCATCATTCTTTGCAGGAGAAGGAAGTGCTTTAAATGCATGGCGTGTGCACAGCCATTGGCATTGCGGGCTTGGCTTATCCTACTACCGTCTTGGCAATCTCATAGGGGAGGCCTTTGATTCAGTGGATTGGGGCCTACACACTGCGGGTGGTCCAAGGTATTTTGACACCTGAGGCCAAACGCCCCACTGCTGCCTCCTGAGGTGAATGCAGCTCACGTACGGCTGTACCACACCAGTGAGAACTAGGTCTATGTACAAACATCAGAAGAAGAAGCCACAGGGAATTGTTTGTCTCCTGAACCCTCAATGATTTGGAAACCTGACATAGTAACCAGTGAATCCAGCACTGCACATTGGTGCATTTGTTCTGTGCAGGACATTACCCGCCCCCAATGACTTGAGATTCTCAATTATTTATTTATTGTGAATTAAAATGAAAAGCAAAAGGTAAGCATTTAATTCAAAATATGAGTTGACGGTTCACACGTTAAAGAACTCACAGCATCTGCCTTGCTCTGCCTCCACAGACGGGGTACGTCAAATATTTGCATGAACATCCCTTTCAAGTTGGCAATGACCACAGCTGCCAACACAGACTGCAAAGAAAGAAAGACACATTAACCTGTGTTGTTCAAGGAAAACACGGGCAGTATGTGTATTTGCATGTTAGTCTTTGTGTGTGAGCAGGAACAGGAAGATAGCAGGGGAATGCTTTCTGTTTATCAGGAAGTGAACTAAAACATTACTTAAGTCTATGCACCCAAAAACGGTGCGATGACAAGTGCAATAATAAAATACCTTCTGCAAAGGTTCAAGCAGTTTCCCCAAGGCTACAATGGCAATCAGCACGATTCCAGCTGAGATTATTCCAGCAATCTGAAAAAGATGTTTTAGATAATAAGGAAATAGAGTTTCTATAATGTATGTTTTTTGTATAACAGGCTTTAGTAGGCTATTTATTCTTATTATAGATTGTGGGTTGTTGCTGTTTGCTGGGGGAGCACAGAGACAAGTTCAAAAGCAATTCAGTTACCATAAGGAAGTTTTTACCTAAGTGGTATAGTGGTAATTTTTTTAAAAAGTGGATGTTTTAAAACTTTCTTTCATAGGGGTATGCCAAATGCACACAGCACAGTCTTGTATGCATTTTAATGTCCTTCTTAGCTGCAGCTGCTTTCTTTTTAAAGTACTACTGACTGACTGTGAATGTGAACTTGTGGCCATCTGATTAGGTAAAGGTAAAGGGACCCCTGACCATTAGGTCCAGTCGTGGCCGACTCTGGGGTTGCAGCGCTCATCTCGCTTTGTTGGCCGAGGGAGCCGGCGTACAGCTTCCGGGTCATGTGGCCAGCATGACTAAGCCGCTTCTGGCGAACCAGAGCAGCGCACGAAAACGCTGTTTACCTTCCCACCAGAGGTATTTATCTACTTGCACTTTGACGTGCTTTTGAACTGCTAGGTGGGCAGGAGCAGGGACCGAGCAATGGGAGCTCACCCCGTCACGGAGATTCGAACTGCCGACCTTCTGATTGGCAAGTCCTAGGCTCTGTGGTTTAACCCACAGCGCCACCAGTGTCCTCCAAAAAACCCAGGTTCCTACTTGAGACGGGCCCCGCAAACTTTCATTTGAAACCCCCTTAAGCTACATACTCACTTAATACCTGAGTGATCAACGAAGCATTCAGATGACTGCCCCCACCCCCAACATCACTGTATTTAATCTGGGCTCAGGGATATTATTTATTTATTTATCTATCTATGGAGTTCCTATTGCATGCAAGTTAAGGTAATACCATTCAGGTGCTATAGTCTTCTCTTAATGTGCCCCCTTCGTTTTATGTCAGGGAAGCTGGTGTCCAGGAAGTCAATGAAACGTTTGGCTTTCCGTTCAGAAACACCACCCACAAAATCGGTAACAATGAGATTTCGAAGAATCACTGTGCCCTAAGCAATACAGGGATTAGAATTGTCTTTATTGTTTATTATGATCAATCGGAATTACCTGGGTTTTCCCACCAGTGCTTTCTTGGACGGCTGTGCGGGACAGAGCAGTGGTGGCGACGAAGCAAGAGAAGGCCCCTGAAAAAATATTGCTGATCCCAAAGGCAATAAATTCCTAGAAGGTTAGAAGATCTTGGTGTTAATACAATTGTTTTCCTAAAAAAAAAAAAAGCTTTCTCCTACACAGTGGCAGAGCTCCATGCTCCGGCACCGGGGGCAGAGAACAGGTGGGGGCGGTGTGCTCCCCTGCACTCCTCTTCCTCTGCCAGTGCTTCTACACATAAATATTATTTTGAACTGTAAATTGGGAAGGACTAGATCCAGTTCAAAAACTGAATCAAATGAAGTTGTAGCTGAACTTTTACGGTACATTCGAGGTGCAGTAATTTTTCTTAATAGTGTGGAATTATCCAACAGCATACAAATCAATAGGGCTAACCTGATCCAAAACACCAACCCACTCACACATGAAAACAAAGACCACCACAGTCAACCACAAACGAACAACCACACCCTAGGTCAACCCCAACCTCTCTCATCACCAAAGGAACACAAGTGAACAACAGAGAACCTGCACAAGCAACGCTGACACAAAACCCCACATATAGTAAGTAAAAGAGAAACATCGCCACCCAATCCCCCCATCTCCCCCCCCACCTCTTTCCCCTTTTCTTCCTAATGTCTCAACAAATGGAAATGATTTGTAAAAATGTTACATGGGGGGGGGGGCGGAATACGAGAGAGAGACATTGCACACACTTTTGTAAATCAATAAAATCTTTAATAAAATAAAATAAAATAGTGTGGAATTATGGAACAAGTTCCTTTTTAGGACTTGACCAATGGCAGAGCTCTGTAGGCTTATGCATAGCTGTTCCTGGAAACAGACATATAAATGTAAAGACATAGCTGTTAAAAAAGAAACAAAAACCCTAATTGCCTTAAGAAAAAAAATATGCTTGGCAATTCCGATTGTTTAATTTGTACTTGCCCTAGTTCCAGATACAATATATTGAATATTGCCATAGAAATAGTCTTCATAGCATCTCAGATATGCATTCTTACATACTACAGTGGTGCCTCGCAAGACAAAAAGAATCCGTTCCGCGATTCTCTTCGTCTAGCGGTTTTTTCGTCTTGCGAAGCAAGCCCATTGACAGCTTAGCGGATTAGCGCTACAGCTGTCTAGCGGCTTCTACCGATCAGCTGTTAAGCGGCTTATCAGCGGAACAGCTGATAAGCGGCTTAGTGGCTTAGGAAAAGGGCGGGAAAAGCGAAAAAAAACCGCGGGGACTCGCAAGATTTTTTTGTCTTGCGAAGCAACCCCATAGGGAAATTCGTTTTGCGAAGCGCCTCCAAAACGGAAAACCCTTTCGTCTAGCGGGTTTTCCGTCTTGCGAGGCGTTCGTCTTGCGGGGCACCACTGTACTCAAAAAAGATAGCAAAGATAAATGCTCCATTAGAAATCTGGTTCAAGCAGAATCATTTAAAATAAAAAATGGAGAAAGAAATACTTCTTCCTAGCAGCTAATGTGAAAGCGAATTGCATAAAATGACAGGGCAACCAAAATGATCAATGGGTGGAGCAATTCCCCTAGGAGGAAACGATGCAGCATTTGTTATTTTTTTTAGTTTAGAGAAAATACAACTAAGAGGTGACATGACTGAAGTTTGTGAAGTTATACATGGCATGGGATAGTGGATAGAAGAAAAGGTCATCCCTCCTTCATGGCACTAGAATTCATGGATATTGAATAAAGCTGAATGTTGGAAGATTTGGGGGCAGGCAAAATAATGTACTTCATCATGCAGCAAATAGTTATACTGTGGAACTCTCTTCCACAGGAGGCAGAGGTGGTCACTGTTAAGTTGTGGGTGAACATATCAGACGACACAGCGATTCTTCAAACAGCTCTTGTTTATTCTGAGGCCAGAACACAACTGAACTGAAGGGCTCAGTCAGCCTGCTTATATAGAGCTCCAGTACAATGTTACTGTAGCAACTTTCTAAAACTATCCAATCACTGAACGTCACTTTCGATCCTTCATTTGCATAACTATCTACAGTATCCCCCTGCTGGCCCAGGGTGAGAACTTCAGTACATAACAGTCACGGACTTGGCTGACTTCTAAAGAAGATTGGACAAATAATACAGAGTTGGGGGAGGGCTCAACATGGGTCTGTTATTGGTACCAATTCCATGTTGCTCTCAGATCTAGTTCCACCCTTGATGAGAAACACTGGTGCCATCTGTGGGGGAGTCCTGGGTTCCTGGGCATACACAAAATTTTGTTGGGACCTTCCTGAAGCTGTGATGGGTCCCATTGGGCCTTCCAGAGGCTGCTGTGGGTCCCATTGGGCCTCTTCCTGCCGCGTGACATCACACACATGCCATGCACGTGATGTCATAGGTGTGCGCCGGGCACCCACAAAGTGAGGCAGAATCCGGCACGTCTTATGGGAAATAGCCTATTATTCATTTAAATCTGACAACTGAATTACTTATTTTCCTAATATAACCACTAAGTAACTTCACCTATAATCACCTCCACAATGGCTGAAAAATAAGTGTGCTCCTCTCCATAAATGAGATTCAGCTTTCACTTCACAGTTTATATAAAGTGCTTTGGTTTCACATACCTGATTTCCATCAATGGCATAGTCATATTTGGTTGCATACACTTTGCCCACGGACACAGCTATTGCATAAGCAACAATGGCAATGGAAAAGGCAGATGCTATCATGTCTCCAAACATGTTGACCGCTGGAGGTTCGGGAGGCAAAAACCTATATATAAAAAAGGAGAAAAATATATATGTGTGTGCATTTGTGTGTTTTTCTACAAATACTATGACAACTATGACTAACAAATTATTATGATGGCATTTTTCAACTCTATAATGAAACAATTTGGGGAGGTGGGGATATAACCCATTGGTACATCTCCCTGCAGTAAACAGACAACATTTACTTGTAAAATTATTTGTTGCAAAATACACTGTATATTCTTCATTTAGTTGGAGAGCCCCAAAAGGCAATAGCCACTTGTAACATGAAAGTCCTTCGGATAAAATGCATTACCAACTGTTCATAGGAAATGTGCTTGCAGTCATGGCACTTGTCTGTCCCACAGCCCTGCCTCCATGTGTTTATCCTACTGCCTGAATTGTATGCACCTGTGTAGTCCAACATGCACAACTATTTAATAATGTTATTCTCTCCATCCAGCCAAATACACCAAACATGTCTTGGATTCACGTTGGGTGGAAACCTTAACAATTAATTTGCCAAGCTGCTCCTCTTTCCCGCCCCACCACGTTTCCCGCCTCTACGTTTTCTCTTACAGCTACTTCTAATATTTAACCATACACAGAGCAGGGGAGGGGATGTGAAGATTGGACCTGGTTTTGTTTCACCATATGTATATATTCATTGTGCAATTCTACCAGCTGGAGTTTAGCACATGTACATGATGTAGTCAAATTGACTCCACTTTCACTTGATACATGACTGAGCTGTTTCTGCCCCCCCCCCTACATTCAAGTACATCTGTGTCAGCTGGTTTGAGTGTGGTGCTGATAACGCCAAGGTTGCAGGTTTGATCCCTGTCTGGGACAGCTGCATGATCCTGCATTGCAAGGGTTATGGGAAAGTGAATAGCATAAAACGACAGGGCAACCAAAATCCTCAGATCAGGTATCCCCCAACTCAGCCCTCCAGATGTTTTGGGACTACAACTCCCATCATCCCTAGCTAACAGGACCAGTGGTCAGGGATGGTGGGAATTGTAGTCCCAAAACATCTGGAGGGCCGAGTTTGGGGATGCCTGGGCTAGATGATCCGCAGGGTCCCTTCCAACTCTACAATTCCATGATTCTATGTAGATACAAAATTATATATGAAGTGGCTATACAGTTACTATTAAAAACTGAGCCATTAGTGTGTCCTTGAAATGTAGCTGACCACTGAATGAACAATCTGCACTCACCCGCTAGGAATAGATTTAACAATGCCTGCATTGTACTTTTTCTCCAGATCAACACCATACGAAATGCCAGCGGCGACTATTGTCTAGAATAAAAAGAAATAACATCATGTTGTTGTTATGAGTTCAGGGTGTTACACTGAGTGCCAGACCCCTCTCATCCCTGGATCCAGCAAGTGTTAATCAAGGCTTCTAATTCTTGGAATAGCCTAGCTAGCTTCCTGACAAGGCTGGGTGATGAGCCATTTCAGTGGATTAAGGGGATTACGGCGCTCGTGCGAGATGGCAAATGGGTGGGGGCCCCTCGTGAGCTGGAGAGAGAGTCAGAGAAATGTTTGAGAACAATGTCTGATTTCTCTTTGAATCCAAGGCTGCAGCTATGGGAGAACCAAGACCCTTTTCGGGATGTGCAAATAAACCATATATCATAAAGACACCGCAGTCTCCACTGTGCCTCATTCCCGAAGGAAACGCAAACCCTGGATAAGCACTTGGGACCCTTGGAATCTCACACTGCTTGGAGATTGGGGTGGATTGCGACACTACGAACAGAGAAAACAGATATTCTTCTCCTGTCAGTCAAATCCCTTGAGCTTAAAGTAGTTGGCTTACCACAATCACTTCTATAGGAATAGGAACAGGGATCTTGTGTCTGAATCGATCATTTATTTCCTTGACCACCATACAAATAACGATGGTCAGCAGGCCAGCAATGAGATCGGCAATGTTGGTTTGTCCAATATTTTTAAATATATCAATAAGGGTCTAAAAATAAAAAAAGACAATGTGAAATGCTACCATTCAGTTTGAATAAACCACATTCTCATCTAAGGTCCCATCTGCACTACTCACTTAAAGCTGTATATTACCAGTTATGACTTCACTGGGAAGAGTGACTGGTTGTCAAACCACTCTGTGAATTCTGTAAGAGAAACAGGGATCTCCTAACAATTCTCAGTATCCTGAACAAACTAGGGCCCCCAATATTTTTTTAAGGGAAAGCCATGACTGTGGTATTATACCACCCTCAATGAAATAGTGCAGATGGGACCCAAGACACAATAATGATTACAGGTTCAGGAAAGCTCGGAAACTAATATCTGTCAGCTACTAATATCTACAGCTGCAAATACTTAAGAGCCAAGGCTGCAACCCTATACCTGGGAGTAAGACTCCTTGAACTCAGTTAGACGTCCTTCTTGTATGTTTGTATGAGTGTGTTCTTCTTCTTGTGTTTGTATGAGTGTGTTCATCACCTTATACACTAATAGCAAACTCATTCTTTGTGTATGGGAGAGACCAGAGCACAAGCAAGTGGTATCACAGTACAGTGGTACCTCAGGTTACATACGCTTCAGGTTACACACTCCACTAAGCCAGAAATAGTGCTTCAGGTTAAGAACTTTGCTTCAGGATAAGAACAGAAATCGGGCTCCGGCGGTGCGGCGGCAGCAGGAGGCCCCATTAGCTAAAGTGGTGCTTCAGGTTAAGAACAGGTTCAGGTTAAGAATGGACCTCCGGAACGAATTAAGTACTTAACCCGAGGTACCACTGTATTGCGGGGAAGCCCAAGGCTTGCAGAAGTACAAATTAGGAGGGGGGGATGTAAGATGGAGAACCCCATAAAACTGTTCAATGCGGACTGAGCATGCTCAGCTGGCAGGGGGCAAAGTGGGCATGACAGGTTGACCAGAATCCTAAAGACAAGCACTCCAAACTGCAACATTGTGTTGCAGGTCCCACTTGTATCAGGTAACAGCAAACTCAGGTTCAAAAAAACAAATGGCTGTGTAGCCAAAAACATATCAACATGTTTGGGAAATCCTAAAGTCTGAAGTAGAAGAAAAAATATTCAAGGGAGCAAAACCCAAACTAAACCCAAAACAGCCAAGGAAGAATGAGTATGCTCACTGGTCACAGAATGATGACTAATTGTTGCAGGAGACATAGAAAACGGGAGGGAGGGGGAATGTAGTGGAGCACCCTGAAAGAAGATATGGCTGGCTGAAGAACTCCACGCTGCAGCATTTTGTTGCTGGCCCCACTTGTATATAAATGCATACAGTGATCTAACAGCTAAATTAACATCCACTTGGCTGAAACACTAGCTCCAACAGTCTCCTCCCTCAACTGTCATCTATAGTAGCTGTTCCATCAGGCCAAGCGCAACCCCCAGCTCAGCAAGACACACTTACATAGATTATGGAAAGGACCCCATTGTAGTTTTGGGTTGGGACGTTTAAGACTATCTTCAGCTGTGAAACGAACACTTGAAATGCTGCAGCTGTTGTAAAACCCCCGACCAGTGGATCAGCAAGATATCTCACGATAAAACCAATCTGAAGAAATCCGAACACTAGCTGGAAAAAGAAGAAGCACAGAATAGTTTTATGAACAGTTAGAAAGTATTAGAATAGCCCATAATTTTAACAAAATTCAGGATTTAGCCACCTAACATAGAGTGATCAAGACTCTTCTTTTGTCTGTTTTAATCTCTTAGCTCCAATTTATTTATTTATTTATTTATTTGTATTCTGTTGTATAAAAACAGTAAGAACGAGCACTAAATAAACAGCAAACAAATTTAAAACAATAAATAAAACTAGGAGCATGGAATGTTCTCGCCATTTAAAAATTGAAAGTCTAGGAAAATATCAAGGTTTTCATGTGGCACCCAAGACAATCAAGTGGGTGCCAGGCAGAAAGACTCCCAAAAATGGGGTGCTACAACTAAGAAGGCCCTGCTCCCAGTTTTAACCCACCGCCCCTCTGCCCATTGGGTCACCCAGAGGAGAGCCTCCAATTATCACCTTAGTACATGGGCAAGCTGGTGAAAAGATTCCTCCATGTATCCTGGTCTCAACTTGTGTAGGACTTACGAGTAAGTACCAGGATGACCAGCTGTATGGATTTACATGAAGGCCTTGATTGTTGTTTTAAATAGATTTTCAATAGTTCTTTTCTCTTTTAATGGTCTGGCTTTCCCACCTTCAAAATGATCGTACTGAAACGCAAGAAGACTAAAAAGCCATTTTTTTCTGGCTGCAGGAAACAAGATACAAAATGCAAGGCTTTAATCCCATGACATAGGTAAAGGTAAAGGGACCCCTGACCATTAGGTCCAGTCGTGACCGACTCTGGGGTTGCGGCGTTCATCTCGCTTTATTGGCCGAGGGAGCTGGCGTACAGCTTCCGGGTCATGTGGCCAGCATGACTAAGCCGCTTCTGGCGAACCAGAGCAGCGCACGGAAACGCTGTTTACCTTCCCGCTGGAGCAGTACCTATTTATCTACTTGCACTGTGTGCTTTTGAATTGTTAGGTTGGCAGGAGCAGGGACCGAGCAACGGGAGCTCACCCCGTCGTGGGGATTCAAACCGCCAACCTTCCGATTGGCAAGTCCAAGGCTCCGTGGTTTAACCCACAGCGCCACCCGCGAATCCCATGACATAAAAGGATACAAATGCTTGGTATTCCCAAACTGTGCAGAACAATAAATGTGAGGCAAGCAAACTTGCATTCTACTTTATTATTTGAATACATTTTGGCTCTAGTTGAGGAAAACAGTGAGTGTTTAGCATGAAACTGTTTCTTCTATTATTTCACCAGTTCTTTCATAAAGTATAAAAGCAGCAACATTTGAGATAGTTTTATCCAATCCAGTTTACCTGGAGAATGCCAACCAAAAAAGTGATGGTGCTGGCAATAATCACTCTCTCGGCATCTCTTGACGCGATATCTATAACTGTTTGGTTCAGCCCCGTCATGTTGCTGCTGACCATGTGGAATTTTTCATCAGGCGCCATGCTCAGTACTACTGAGCCCACCATCAAACTGACCACTGGGAAAGGTCCTGTTGGGAATAATTTTATATATTTTACATAGCATTTCTTAACAGCGTGCTTCAAACAGCTAACAATAAAACAACAACATTAGCTTAAAATGTAGAAGCACTAAATTATACTAAACATCCAAAGCAATAATAAAACCAATGTTTCATGAGATCCAGAGCCGAGGGCCTTCTGGTGATTCCCTCACTGAGATGTGAGGTTGCAGGGAACCAGGTAGAGGGCCTTCTCAGTGGTGGCACCTGCCCTGTGGAACGCCCTCCCACAGATGCCAAGGAAATAAGCAACTATCCTACTTTTAAAAGACATCTGAAGGCAGCCCTGTTTAGGGAAGTTTTTGATGTTTAATGCTGTATGTTCCAGTTACAGATAGGTAGCCGTGTTGGTCTGCCATAGTCAAAACAATTTTTTTTT
>JAXCMG010000058.1:1774555-1798948 GCA_034642415.1 Podarcis siculus | reverse complement strand
TCACATGTACTGCTCTCAAGCCAAGTGTCACCCATCTTGTATTTGTGTCTCTCATTTTTTTTTTTTGCCCAAATATATACAGTCACAGCAATATATCACCACTACAGGTCATGGAGTAGGCAGGATCTGTAATGCAAGAACTCAACAAACGTATTGTCATAACTTGGCAGTGCCTTTACTAAGTTTTGCAATAAAAAAATTGGTGTTCAGTACAGTCCCCAGAATTTGCAAGATCAGCTGATTGGAGTGCATCATAATGGTATTTGAACAGCAAACATTTGGGTGCAGGTTTCAAGACAGAATCAGCAGACTCAAATGCAACAGATTTCAATTTTCTCTCATATGTTGAAGCAACTAGAGAAACCCAAAACACAAAATTTACTTACACAAACAACATTCTCCTCAACAAGCTCAGAAGTATATTAACATGAAACTCTGCATATTCATTGCACTTTTTGGTATTAGTATACATAAGCACCATTCTAAATCTTTGATTTTTTAAAATTAAAAATACCAGTTCCTCCCTTACAGAGTGTACTATAGTATTTATTTGGGCTAGTTTTGCCCAAATAAATTCTTACGGAATTATTTCACTGTCGCAGGAGCAAAGTAAACACAGCAGTCTGTTGTTTATAAATTCCAAGTTAAGACACATAGGAAGATAAACCAAGCTTAAACAATCTCTTTTATTAACAAATCAACATCCAAGCAGCATACTGGAACCAATGTAAAAAAATAAAAATAAAACCTTTCAGTTGCAGATAATGAAGGTTTTAAGAAAGAAACCATGTCACAAATAACTAATCACCATAAAAAGCCTGTTTTGTAAGTTACATATATGTGTATTTTTCAGGGGTATCGCCCACTGCAGAAAGAAAATACAACATATTCAAATTCTTGAATACATGAAGTAGATAAAGTATACTATAGTAAAAATCTAAAGATGGGGAAAGAAGAAACTCTCAACTATAAATAACTAAGCAATTAAATGTGAAGTCTTTTAAAAATTATTTTAATGCTTTTTACTGTTTGTCAAGTTATCTGGATGTAGAATGTTTCACTATGCTTATTCTTCTAGCATCATGGTTTGATGTAGTTTAAAAAGCCTCTTCTACATTACTATAGCTGGCGGTTGTACAATCTCTTACCTTTTTCAGTTTCAGTGTAAAACAGTGGATAGAAGCTGAACAGTGGTTAATGGAAATTTCCATTTTAAACTGCTTTACATTTTCCTTATAGGCTTAAAAAGATTCTTCACAGTATACTGACAGCACACCACTTACTGGTCTGCATCCAAATAACCACACAAATAAAGCTGTGTGCTCAAAGGAGGTATGGACTTGTATTTCTTGAACACCGGCCCTCCATGAGACATGGCAAATCTCTTTTGCAGCTTAATGGAGTTTGTGTGACATGCCATGGGAATCTGCCATTCAAATAAGAACAAGAACAAAAATCAAAGCAAAACTTCCGCTGCGCCTTTGACACAGGTAAAGTAGGTCTTTGGATCCTAGCCACTATTTCCATTGCAAAATAAAATATGTTTGGCAACCTAGCGTGTTAGCTACGAACGCAGAGCATTTCCCTTTAAAGAAAATAGACCTTGTTTTTACAAAGCTTAGGAGAGTAAAGACGGGAACAAGAGACGATTCATGTTGATGCACGTGTATTAATGATGTCCTTGTGCTGCATTTACTGGCCTTTCTTATCATGTTTTCCACCTGAAGAACACTGTAAAGGTAAGGAGACACATGTGAGAAAAGGAGTAAAGCTATCTTTATACAGGGTAACTTGTGCATCAGGATGACCACAGAGTTAATGTGTACACTATGGGCTGCCAATCCCTGGCATACAGTGGTGCCTCGCAAGACGAAATTAATCCGTTCTGCGAGTTTCTTCGTCTTGCGGATTTTTCGTCTTGCGAAGCACGGCTATTAACGGCTTAGCGGCTATTAACGGCTTAGCGGCTTTAAGAAAAAGGAAACAAACTCGCAAGAACTCGCAAGACGTTTCGTCTTGCGAAGCAAGCCCATAGGGAAATTCGTCTTGCAGAACGACTCAAAAAACGGAAAACTCTTTCGTCTTGCGCGTTTTTCGTCTTGCGAGGCATTCGTCTTGCGAGGTACCACTGTATTTGGAAACCTGAGAAACTGTTGTGGGCACCACTCATCCTCCACTGCAAACACACACACACACCAGTAAAACCTCTAACACATGCACAGTCCCCCTCTCCATCTCCCCACCTTACAAAAAGGTTTGAAAAAGGCTGCAATCTTGAGGAAGATATGAACTCCCAACAATGGCTTAGGATAGGAAAAGCTCTCTACTGTAGCCAATAAAATATTTCATTCAAGCCTAAGTGTGGCAGGGGAGGGGGGTTGCAGTGAAGAAGGGGAGGCTAAGCTCTCCAGCTGTGACCATCCCCTCTGAAAATTGTCTCCTCAACAATTAAGCTTCAAAGAAGCCTTCTGTTGGCTCCAAAAAAAGGCTTTTTCAAGTCTTATTGCAGTATGAAGGAGCATTGTCAGCATAAAGGTGTCACAAAATTGCCTCTCCGCCAGTGCAATTAGCCTTGTAAAAAGTACCCTAATAGCTACAATTGATGGCTTTGCTCAACTCTAACTTGTTTCTTGTGAATATTCCTATCTGGGCTGTTTTGTTCCTCCCAGCTAGCGGGCAGAAGAAACAAAACACAATCCCGGGTTTAACATTATGTTGGAACCAGGGATCAAAGCATGATTAGTAAGCTGAGAGCAAACCTTGGCAAAGATCATGGCTTGCTGGGAGTGAAGCAAACCACGATCTTGAGGTTTAAACCTATCTCTAGTTGACTTTTGTACTAATTTCAAAACTATATTCAGCAGTTTTCATGGTATGTTTCTAAACTGTCTTGAGACACATGTGAAAGGCAAATTATAAATTAACAAAAGAAATGGTTTAGGCATACTGTTGCTTGTTTCCTCCCCATTTGAGTGAAGTGAGTGAAAAGCAGGGGTGACATACTTGCGTACAGTGGTGCCTCGCAAGACGAAATTAATTCGTTCTGTGAGTTTCTTCATCTTGCGGATTTTTTGTCTTGTGAAGCACGGCTATTAACGGCTTAGCGGCTATTAACGGCTTAGCGGCTATTAACGGCTTAGCGGCTTTAAGAAAAAGGAAACAAACTCGCAAGAACTTGCAAGACGTTTTCATCTTGCGAAGCAAGCCGATAGGGAAATTCGTCTTGCGGAACGACTCAAAAAACGGAAAACTCTTTCGTCTTGCGAGTTTTTCATCTTGCGAGGCATTCGTCTTGCGAGGTACCACTGAATTGTAAACCATGATGGTTTATGGTTTACTGTGACACGTGAACCAAATTCAGAATCTTTTTAAAGAAGGGGAAACCCCTTTTTGAGTGTCTTCCTCTTCCTCAGTGATACTATTCAAGGAACATACAATATTATTGATGAAATAATTCACGTTTGTTTTAAAACAAAGTAGGTTCCAGTTCAACAGCTGTTCCGGGAAAACTTAAGAGTTAAGTATTCTCATTATTCTGAAAGAACATTGTCCAGACGTACACAGAATTAAAGATTGTTGTCTGATAAATTTTCTTTTGGATCCAACACACACAACACAGCTAGTCTAATTCCAGGAAGTCTTGCTCGAGCAAATCAACTGCTTCTACCACCTTACCTGCATTCTGTTGTATTCTTTTGTAAGTTGGTCATATTCTTTTCTAAGGCCTTCACACCGCTTCTGAGTTGTAGAAAAGTCATCTTTGGCCTTGCTGAGAGCTGCACAACACAGGAGTAGTATTATTCAACACATGAATAACAGCATTAGGACAAAATACTTGTGCATTAAATGATACCAGGTTTGGTTTTTGGTTTTTTTAAGATTACAGTGCTATATAACAGGATAACAAATGACTGTCGCATGCCAGGAAATCCTTGCCAATGGGTGAGCTGCTTTTACACAACTGATGTTCAACACATACTAACTGCATAAGGGGGATACAGCAGAATGCTGAAGTTTGTGTGAAAAATGTGAAAGGTCAGTGTGGATGAGAAAAATGTTGTGTCTAGAGACCTGTGTGCTGATGGAAGGAAAAAGGAGCTTCAGGTGCTGATAGGAAAGTGGCATAGGGAACAGATGAGATAGTGAAGAATTGCTGTAAATTCTGTTATAATAGTATGGTTTTGGTGGTGCAAGACTACTATATATGATTTAATACATCAAAGCCTTCCTATTTTATAATACATTATAAAAAGTACTATTAAGAACATTATCCTCCTATTTTTAGAATATATCACAAGGTGGTGTAAATCTTAGAAGCAATTGAGGGTTAAAAAATAATAAAAGTAATTGGCTCTATAGCATTTATTCATGTTAAAGAAGTTGCCATTATATTAGATTGCAAAATCCATTTTTCGGTAACTTGATCCAACAGTAACTAATTACTGAGTGTTTTATGAAGGACTGGCAAGGTGCTCTAGTTGTAACTAAAAACAATCCTGTCTTTAATCATAACCAAGATATCTGGAGATAGTTGAAGGTGAGCACAGAAAAACATTTATTGCATTGTTGCTATGTTTTGACAAAAATACACTTGTGACAGGATGGGTGAGGTCTTCTTAGCAGAAGAATGTCAAGGTCCAGCATATGAAAAACCTTCCTCAGTCTAGACTTAAGAGCTGTAAGATGACATTCTGGGGGAGTTAGCGGGATGTGGGTGGGCAGGTAAGCACTACAGCGCCTATATAAAATTGCATGGGATATTTTTTTTTCAGGGGCTGTTTTCCAATGATACCAGATCAGATTTCCTAGCTTCTTCTGTAGCCTGCCCGTCTGTCTCCTGGCCCCATTCCACTCCAATCCCCGCTTCACCCTGTTACCTCTACAGCTTCCAACACCTCCCAGTCTGCTCCCTCTAACTACTCCTCATTGTCCCACCACCACTTCCCTGGCTCTGAGCCTTCTTCCCCTGGGGTGCCCCTTGGGGGTTCCCCAGCTGGTGCCTCCTACCAGCATCTAGCCAGCCCATGGCATCATGCTAGGCTCACTTCACCCTATATCCTAATATTCCAATGAAACATAACATAAAATAGTGTTTAAGTGTACAAAACGGTTAAACACACAGAAATACAACAAATTTAATACTGGCATTCCGTTCTCTTCAAATATACCACAGGCAACATAATGACACCATTTCACTTAGATTTTTCTGTTCTCAATGTCCTTAGAAATAGGAAGCAACCTTCTGCGGACCTACTCACTGAAATGGGGTAGAATTGCTCTGAAGTTGCCAGAAGGCTGGGTTTTCATTTTACTGCATCTGAGTGGAGTATTTGAACAGCTTTTTACATGCTATGAAAAGGTTATTTGTCCCATGCCACATTTAGCAGAGTAAAATAGACGCACTTCAGTAGAACTTGCATTAAGCTTCAGTCGAAACAAAAGGAAGTTGTTCAGCAGTGCCTGGAACACTGCACCCTAAACTCAGCAGTGAGTTGTAGGTCCCTTGAAGGTGAAATATTTTTGCTACCTGTAACAGAGTGCTTATTATCACATATACCCTATAATAAGCATTTGCCAATGTAGTTCAAAAGACAAACATGCGTTACAAATGCATGTGAGCTGTACAAATAGCCCAGCCGAATGTCTGAAGATTTTACCCGGGTATAGGAAAAACTTATTTTTCAAACTCAAACTAGGAGTGCCTACTGCTTGCTAGTGTTGGTTCACCAGCTATGGGCCATTCCTGGACCAGGATAGTCTGGAATCAGTAACCCAAGCTCTAGCAATCTTACATTCGGGTTACTTTAATGTGTTGTATCTGGGGCTGCCCTTGAAGACTGTCTGGAAGTTGCAGAATGAAGCTGCTCAGTCAGATGGGAACAGGCAACACCAATCTGAGAAGCACTGCAATGGCCATCTGTGTGCTACTGGGGCTGGTTCAAGGTGCTGGTGAAGGCTTCTAAATTGTATATATTACAGGTCTTATATATCTACAGAATCAACTTCTATAAAATAAGCCAAGGCAAGCATTAAAATCAGCAGGGGGCTCTGCTTATGCCCTAACCCCCAAGGATTCACCATACAGGGATGCACAACAAGGACTTCCAATTCTGGAAGCCGCTTCTCCTGGGATATGTTTGTGTTGTTTGCTTTATTAAGATCAGATGTCAGTTGGAGGGGTTTTTAACTCTGGCATTTTACAAATAGAGGCTAGATTATTTCAATACTGAACAGCAACAGGTGGTTTTGCTGTGTTTTAATGGTTCTGAAATTTTATAAATATTTTCAAGTATGTTGGCTATTGTACCTTTTTATTGTATATATTTTGTACATCGCCCCAAGCTCCTTTGGCATAAAAGGAATGAATAAAAATGTTTCGGCTATCTGATGCAGAGGCAATGTTGGCAACTTAGTTGCCAACCACTGTAAGACTATTAAGACACTAACATGAATCTTTAGGATGCCAGAGCACAATATCTGATACAAAATTCTGCTTATATATAAAGAGTGAATGGATTTTGCATTTTACATGTAATGCTGGGTTTACATATAATACACATTCATGAAAGAATGTATAACCTAACACACTACAGAGAAACCAGAGGGCCACAGCCCAGGCTTTAGTTAATAAATTCCCTATGCACTAAATGGGCCATCAATAGACTGCGGGAAAATCTCCTCTCCCCAAGCTGTCTTCTGCTTGCCCCCCTCTTTCTCCCCAGCAGCGTTCCAACCTACAGCCCACACTTTTCTCCTGTCTTCTGCCAGTTTCTACTCACCCCAGCCACACTCTTTCCACCCCAAGCTTTAACAAGATCCCCTATCTGACACTTGCCCTTCCCCGAGGCACATGCTGTTTCAATGTCTGTCCATCCTCTTTCATGGATTTATTGCCTGCTGAGAGGTTCATGGTTGCAAGCTCAGTAAAATGTAAGATATGGTTATATATTCCCATGGCATGTTTATATGACAAACAGAAGCCTTATGGGTAGCTTTAGGTTAATTCCCAGTCATTTGAGAACAGGGCATGATACCCATCATTCAGCCCGGACACTGAGATCTAGCTCCAAGGGCCTTCTGGAAGTTCCCTCACTGAGAGAAATGAGGTTACAGTGAACCAGGCAGAGGGCCTTCTCGGTATTGCAACTCCCTTCCCTCAGAAGTAAAGGAAATAAATATCTGACTTTTAGAAGACACCTGTTTGGTGAAGCTAATGTTTGATGTCGTATTGTGTTTTAATTTGTTGGAAGCCGCCCAGAGTGGCTGGGGTAACCCAATCAGATGGGCAACATATACTTCTTCTTCTTCTTCTTCTTATTATTATTATACCTGCTGCTATATATGGGACACTCCTAGATGATTTAGAGCTACTGGAGAAGTCTGGAACGCAAGTTTTACATGATTCTTCATCATTGGCCCAGTAAGAAAGAACAAACCGCAGTCCATATGTAACCTTTCTATGCCCCCTATTCATAAAGTAAATAAGCAAGTCAACTTTTATAAAATGACTTTAAATTATTTGGGCCACCTCTGATGCTGAAACTCTGCAACATAACTGTGCACCCCACCTGTGTACCCTCAAAATCAGCTGGAAATGGGTAGGTGAACATTTGGAGAGCAGCTGGAGGGATTGGGGCAGAGAGAAGATAAAAGTCTTGTTGTGCCAGCAGAACATAATTCAATCCTTTAAATCTGAATTTAAGAGCCCGTTTTTAAACTTCAAATAAGACAACTGCCTGCCATTGGTTCATTAGGAAAATGTCAGTTAAAAAACTGAACACATTCAGGAACATCAATATTTTCCCTCTCTTGTGTCAGTTCTAGTGTCGAATTTTACAAAGCTACTTTCAATTTTGATCATAAAAATGACTTTGTTGTTGCAACATTATAGGTTAACTTGCTGCATAGCTGTCTGAATGAACAGAGAAAAACTCTGTAGCAAAGAGTTCATCAAGGAGAACAATGTTATTACATTTATTTTGTATACAAGCTATGTCTGTTTATAAGAGCCAGCAAACATTGTGTAAACGTTACTTTTCCCTCCTCATTTGAAATGTCATCTTTTTTTGAGAACACCCGATACATAGAGGCATGTAATTAAAACTCATAATTAAACAGGTATACCATTGTGTGTTGCAAATATTTATAAATGAACACAGGCATCAATACTGCTGCTATTAAGCATTTTTATCACATATTTCAGGGGCTTAAATGCACACATCAGCAACCTTTATAAAATCCCAATGGGCCAACATTATTCCCATATTGCAGATAGGGAAGATGGACTGAGAGAACAATGACTTGCCAAAGGTGTCTGAATTCAGAATTGTCTAAAGTGCAGATTGAGTTCCTAATCATAACAAATCATAACAGTTCTCATGCTTACATGATTATCTAGTAATTAAGTTTGCGTGTATATCAGGGAGGGGACAACATCGTCTGACCACCTTGACCAGAGGAGCTGGCAGTGTTACAAGTGCCACATAATACCTGTTCTGCATTTGTAAGAACTTGATTTTTTAGTGGCAGCACCTACACTTTGGAACTCCCTACCTATTTATATGAGGCAGGAGACTTCACCGTACTCTTTTTGCCACCTGCATGTTGTTTGTTTGTTTATTTATTTATTTATACAAGTCTAGTCATATGTTTAGATAGTAGATGCAAGTTTTAATCTGTTTTTGGCTCTTTTTAACACCCCCTTCTTGGGTAAGATGCTTCAGAGGGTGGCAGGCAGGCAGCTCCAGGTGCCCTTAGAAGAAGTGAAATAACTAGACCTATTTCAATCCGGGTTAGGCTCACTTCTAGCCCTGAGATGACCTTGGTCACCCTGACAGGCACTTTTCATTGGGACACAGGGAAGATATCCCTGTCGATTTTCCTTGATCTTCCTCAGTGGCTTTTGTTACCATCAACCATGGTATCTTACTGGATTGGCTCTATGGGTTAGAAGCTGAGGGTGCGGTGATACAGTGGTTCCATTTCTACCTACAGGACAGATTCCAGCAATTAGCATTGGGTGACCTGTGGATCCTCTAAGGCAGTTGTAGTTTGGGGTCCCATAAGGTTCCATCTTGTCCCCCATGCACTAACGTCTATAAAAAGTTACTGTGGGGTGTCGTCAGGGGATTGGAAGAAATGTGCCAATGGTACGCTGGTGACACCCACCTCTAATTCTCCTTGAAAATGATTCAGAAGCCACATTTAGTACAGAACATGGCTGCCAGAATGCTGACCAGAGCAGGTAGCTAGAATCACTTTCACACTGATTCTGAAAGATCTGCATTGGCTACCCATATATTTCAAGGCTGAATTCGGGGTACTGACAATGCCTACCTTTAACAACTTGGGACCCAAATATCGGAAGCAATTCTTCTCCCTGTATCAGTCTACCCATATTTCCTTAGTTTCAGGGGAAGCTATGGTGGTTGTCACACCTTTTGGAATAGTACACTAAGAGGTGATTCATGGTGGCACCCTGAATTTGGAATGCCCTCCCCCTAGAAGTACACTTGGCATTGATGCTTTTATTATTACAGGGCCAGATAAAGACTGATCTGTTTGCCTGACCTTTTGCTGGATGCTCTCAATGGTGTGCTGCTGCAATTAGACAGTCTGTGGGTGGCTCCATGGGTTTTATGGATTATAATTTTAAAGATGGGTTACCCTCCCTTTAATTCTAATGGAATTCTTATGCATTTTTAACTATATTGCACTCCTCTCTGCACAATCAATAAACCGTTTTACTTACTAAGGCTTTAATGTTTAAAGCACAAAATTGTAGTTCTGGATATAAAATCCACAGAAGATGCACAATTTCTCAAAAAGAAAATGCTTTGTTTAACTGAGATTCCTGGCCATGGGTCCACTGAATTTCGATAGTGCTCTTGAGCACTTTCAGAATTCTATGGATGGAATTGTAGCTTTAGTTTCACTTGGAAACTCTTTCTGCATAGAATAAAAATGTGATGGCAGCATTGTTTTAAAAGCCTCCAAAATCTGGATACAATAATCTGTATTCAGCTGAGAGATTCACTATGTATTTATAACTTGCAGGGCTAGTAGTATTAAAAAAAAACATTTTGAGCTTCCTGAATGAAAGCCAGAATACAAATGTTCATGTGTTCTTATTTCTAATCAACCTCACAATTAAATATTTGGAATCACTCATGCTAACTGGTAAAAATTCTTAGTGGGTTTGAAAGTGTTCACTAAAGTCAGTATAAACTAGGACAGAGAGTTGTTCCAGCTAGGATTTTGAAATGGATGCATTTGTAAGTTTGCTTTAAAATACATAATGGTTATGCAATGTTCTACACACAGCCAAAGAAGTACATTTTAGTTGTCTGGGCTTCACAAGGTCAGGAGGAATGCTATACAAGACCTTCATTTCAGCCTAGTAAATATACAGAAGGGTAACAGATCTTGCAAGATCCAGAACTAACACACACAACCAGGAAAAAATCTGCCTTATCTCAGTGTTGTTTCATCAAGACAGCCCAAGTCAAACACAGAAGCAAACAATAAGTGAGGGGGGGTCTTGTTACAAGAGGAGGAGAACAATTTTGTGTCTCTTCTGTTCCTCTTAAAGAAATGTGACTTTCAGTTCATAACTTCAGACAGTTTCTTATGTTGTACATTTTAAAAGCAATTTCTTCATACTAGCACAAAGACCTGACCTCAGGCCCAATCTTTATGTCTTTGGTTTTTCTGTTATTGGTTTTCTTCTGCTCCTGCATGGCACAGATCTGGGCCATCACCCAGCACTTTACTGACAAAGAACCTTTTATACCATCTTTTATGGTCAAAACCCCCTTTTGGGGGCTTTCAACATAGAAAACCACAAGATAAAGCAGTGTGAAATGGCAAAAAGTACCATGTGAAGTTTTCTTTAATTCGTCTTTCAGCTTTTTCACTTCTTCCTGTAGCTCTTCATCGGACACTTCTCCCATGTCACATTTAGCTTTCATTGACTGGTAAAAGGAAAAAATATTAGTTACTTTTCCTGATTACAATTACTGTTTCAAAGTAATTGTAACAATAAGAAAAGGGGAAACAGGTGCAATAAAAATCAGAGCCTACACTTTGCTTTCTTTCTTCAATGGTGGTTTGGAAGAAACACAGTAATTTGCATAACACAATTTCTGCTCCCCTAGACCCATCATTTTATAAACAAAGGTTATAATTTGATTTTCCCTAGTAATATGAATGCCTCTGTATTAACCTTTACCTTATACCAAATAAAGGCCTTTGCTGATATGGACTTCCTATCAATTCAAAATATTAGAGACCAACCCAATTTCTAGAATAACATATTTACATATGCCTTAACAAAAAATACATGAAGAAAAGCATTACTTACTAACTTACAGTTACAAATATGTTATGTAAAAATCTTTATAATTAGTAAATCAAAATGTCTGGCGTCTTCTTCATTTTGTTCAAGTTTGACACTTTAACTATATTTGACACATTCTTTTTTTTAAATAAAATTTTTATTAAATTTTCCACAATATCTCCAATCTTACAATTTTCCAAATCACATATTTTCACTTTTTTGAACTTCCCTCAACTTCTCTGATAATCATCCGTACTTAAATTTTTGTTTACACATTCCTTAATTTTAGTATCACCTTTCAATAATATCTTTCCAACCTCGTTTACATTCTTGCAATATTCCTTATTTTTTCCCACAAATCTTCTTTAAAACCCACTAGCGTTGTTTGCACCTCACAGACGCTCTTCAAATATTCCGTAAATTTTTCCCAGTCCTCTAAGAACTTGTGATCTCGTTGATATCTGATTTTCCCAGTTAACTTATCCAGTTCTGCATAATCCGTTAGTTTCATTCTCCATTTCTCCAAAGTCGGTAGTTCTTCCTGTTTCCATTTTTGGGCCATTAATATTCTCGCTGCTGTTATTGCTGTTATCCTCGCTGCTGTTATTGCTGTTATCCCCCACCCCAAACTGATTTTGTGCAGGTTGAAAAAGACAAGAAGCAGCATAGAGGAAACACTGGAGGATGATTTTGATGGGAACAACATGCAGATGACCCATAAACAGCAAGCAAACAAAGCAATTCCAAAACAAACACCTAGTGTAGAATCACTCTTGGTTTACACATGCAGCAGAATGAACGTGACCACCTCAGAATATAAGAGACACTGAGGAGGGAGGGGAGGGGAGGGAGAATGAGTTGATCAAATTCTGAAGATCAGATATTTTTAAATGATTCCCTGTATTAGGAAATCTCTGCACAAAGAAAACAAGCACAGAACTGGAGTCCCTCCCCAGAAGTGACTCTGTATTCTAGCATCATGTTCCTCTAGACTAGGCCCATGAGGAAGCAGCGCCAAACAGATTCTGAGCTGCTGAGGGAACTAAAGAAACTTTGTTCCGCTTTTATATTGCTTGAAAAGTGATAAAAGGTCTGACTAATGTTTTGTGTCAAAATTGTTAATGGATTTTAGTGTGAGCTCTCTAAAAAATATCCATGAGGTCTGAGGGTCTTGTAAATTGCAAAATATATTACAAAAATTCCAAACAAGCCTTGCAGTGTCTATACAGAAAGGTGACGAATGATTAAACAGTATCACCTCAATATTGCAAAATGTTTGCTTTATGGCTTTAGGACAAATTGTTATTGTCTGGGGGGGGGCTGGATAGCACCCAGGTCTAATTCACAAGGCTAGTATGACTTTCTTTCACACACACACACACACACACACACACACACACTTAATAAGATAGCCAAACTACGAGTTGTCATTGGTTTACCTGAAGTGGCTTGTCTGAAGTGGGACAAACCACAACCTGCAGTCAGGTGACATGCTAAGCCAAACCATGGCTTAGCTCACATCAGCAGCACTACAGATGGATCAACGCAGTCCCTTTCTCCCAGTCCCTTTCTCCTCTCCAGGAACTCTCATACTCACGAATTCACGTTTAGCTTAGAGCAGCATGTGAACCAGGTCAAAGCGGTAAAATGCACTTAAAAACAAGACACAACCCATTCAACTGTGAAACATACTTGAAGTTTTTCATTCTCTTCCAAGCACTTCTTGGCAACTTTGTTGATATTTTCTACTTCCATTTCTAGAGCTTTCTGGTCTCCCATCTTTTTTGCCAATGAAGTGATAAGGGAAATGGTACGTCTCAGTACACTGTGGAAACCAGAAAAGCCATGAACCCATTAGAAAAGAATACAATATCAATGCATAAGTCGTGTTATAATGTTTTTTTAAAGTCCTCAATAACTTTTTACTTTAAATGCTTAGAAAAGATGCTCTTTTATGTGAAACATGAACTGCTTTATTTTTTAAGATGCTATTACAATTTACAGCCGAACCAGGACCTAGATTGGCCAGGTGCTTTTAAGTCATTTTATCTAAACACTAAATGCGAGCCCCAGTTATTGCCACATAGCCACCGCTATTTAGAAAATAAAAATACTTTCTGACAATGTTAAAAATACATCTCATTAGCCACCACTCTTTCCCCTGGTTTACTGTCTGAACTCCGCAGCAGTAAAGGTAGTTTCAGTTTCGCTAGTTGCAGTTAAATCAGAGAGCATAGAAATCCTATACTCACATTGTGCTTGGGGAAAGAGATAGGCCAGTTATGCCAACAGAATGAACTTAGTATGTAGAGAAAGGAGAAGCAAACAAGGAAATGCCTGAACAGCCCAGAACGGACATATCATGGCCCTAGACTGCAGGAGTACAGAATGAGTGAGGAACCTTTTTCAGGAGGAGTGCCACCTTATCCCAGACAAAAACTATCAGTAAGTATTCCACCCACACAAAATCACATGCAAAAAAAGCTATTTTTTCATTACAATAGATGCATACGTTTAATTCTTAGTAGCTCCACTAGAGTTTCACCTTTTACTTTCCTCACAGGCTTAAAAAGTGAAGTTTGAAAGAAAACAAAGTTCTCCGACAACCTTTCTTGGGCCTGACTGTGCGCAAGGTAGAATCTCAACAGTAATCCCAGAAGAGTGCAAATAAGGTCAATGTACTGCTGAACTCCAAGCCCTGTTTTATAGCTATTTAAAATGCAATTGCAGCCTGAAAATTGCATGAAATTGCAAAATGCATGTACTACTTTTTCTGTACTACTTTTCCTATACTTGCGAGGAATGCAAGTCTGCAGAGACATTGCTTTGATCTACTTGCGGAGGAACGAGCTGCAATTGCACAAAGGCAAAGCCCTTTCTTCTCCCTACTGAACCATCAGGTTATGATTGCAAGAACTGGAGGCCAGATAAAATCTGCCTGTGGCCCACATTCAACCTATGGGTTTCCCATGCTTGCGACATACAATATAGTGTTGATTTCTCAGTTTACTTGCCAAAGATCCAGGACAAACTGCTGCCTTCTGGAAATCCCCCCCCCCAGGCATCACATCCTTTGAAATCCCGGTAATGTCCAGGGCAGGGGTCAGCAACCAAAGGCCCATGGGCTGGATGCAGCCCACGGAGGTCATTTGACCAGCCCATGAGCCACCCCTGAACTTGCTTCCACGGCACTGAAAATCACGTCTGAGCATGCGCAGAAAATCGTGGGCGCGCGTGAAATCCGGCCCATGGAGGGATCTCCACCTTGCTGACCCCTGGTCCAGGACATATAGCAGCCCTAAACTTCTATACTGCCCATGTCCAACCCGAGACTCTAACCAATTTTGGCTGCTTTGCTAATGCTCTACCTGTGCATTTGGGGTATTCTATCAGAATATCTGTTGTGTTAAATCCTAGAGTCATCCAGCTTCAGAATAGGAGTTTAGAATGCAATCCTATTCAAAAAAACAGTATCACAGTACCATGGGAGGTACATATGAGAACCTTACTAGCAAGCCTTTCATCTGCAGAAAAATTATGATGCAAGAGGCGGTGTTTTGAAACAACCGATACTACCATCTGTCTTCTGAAATACAGTGGTACCTCTGGTTATGTACTTAATTCATTCCAGAGGTCCGTTCTTAGCCTGAAACTGTTCTTAACCTGAAGCACCATTTTAGCTAATGGGGCCTCCTGCTGCCGCTGTGCTGCCGGCGGGCAGTTTCTGTTCTCATCCTGAAGCAAAGTTCTTAACTGGAGGTACTATTTCTGGTTAGCGGAGTCTGTAACCTGAAGTGTATGTAACCTGAAGCGTATGTAACCTGAGGTACCACTGTAGTACAATTCAGTGAGAGGACTGTATTAATTCAGAATACAGCATTTGGGGGAGTCATATTCATTTCCCCCTTTTCCCTTTAATATATCTTTTTAAATTATTTGCTTCCATTAGCAAATCTGTCTCTTTCAAACATGCATAAATTACCATTACCCTCCATTTTTGCTCACCCAACTTGCATATTATTATTACTTTTACAAACTTGGGCTTTGAGTCATGCTTTTTTCCATTTTGGACCAAGTTTCTTACAAAAGGCACAAAACAGAATTACTAAATAGTAAGTAGTACATAACTATACTTACAGCCAAAGAAACAGAGAGAATCCTGAGATATAAAGATTTCGTTGTGACCGAAAAAGTTTCATTTGAATGTGATCCAATGCATTGGCACTTGTATGTGCACTTTTATCACTTAAATTAACATTTGAGTATTTTCTCACCTCTCTTACAGCATCTACGAGTAAAAAAGAGAGAATTACTTGCATTTGTTTTCCATTGCCTTCTTTTATCAATTATTGTACACAATGCTTCTGCATCAAAAAGCTTTTGATTTTTTTTCCTGATAAAACTTCTTTAACTTTTATTAGTATAGCTGCCCTGTTATGGCTACTGGCAGTGAAAATCCCTCTGGCAGTAGATTTGTACTTTCTGTGGGCACAGAGCAAAGACTTTGACTGTTTAACAAGTAATGACCACGGAAATAATCTATAACCTACAGCAAGCTTTATGATTAGGCAATTTTATAAAATAGTAATGTTCCTTATATTTTAAAAGGATGGCTTTTCTTAACAGATGTTTAATATATAGCACTTAAAAACCACAAACTACAAGATAAACTACAAGATATAGCTTGTAATCCTCAGGGAACGCATTCAATTCCATATTTAGCAGTAGCTTAAAAATGCAATGCTATTTCCCTTCCTCCAAAAAAACAAAGTCAGTGATGACAGAGCTCAGTAAAATTCCCAGAAACCTCACTGCACAACTGTTTTCCTCTTAGTTCAAGGATTAGTCCAAAGAGAAATAGCGCCGCCTACTGATTACTTCAAAATCACTTCCTGCCCCAAGTGTTCACTGTGGGTCTCCCATAGCAAATCTGAATTCTGTTTTGTTATCTGCTAACATGCTAGCAGAACATGGCTTGTTACATCCTCAGGTTCAAAAAGCGTAACACTAACTTTTTTGTTTGGTTTCTCAAACTATTCACAGCAAAGATAACTCACAGTAAATATAATAATCCCTCAAACACATTAACTTTCTTGGTTCACTTACATGCATATGAATACTAATACAAACAAGAGAGATTTCCAACTCACCCAGAAATAAAACAATTAACAGAACTATAATTGTAAGGAACCCCTTGTTCCAATAGTTTTTAATTCTGCTCCACACAGAGATCATAAAAACCTTCTCCCATCTGTAAAACAAAATTGCAGTGTTTCAAAGAAGCTTCATTTGTAAAAAGACTACTATGTAAGCATTTTTAAAGTGCACACTATAATCCACTGAATAGTTTTTCAGCACCTTTTAAAATTAAAGTACAGTACAATGGCATCTTGCATGGGGATTATGCTTAAGGGGGCACAAATATGCAAAAATATGTACTGTATACTCAAACCACCCCCTTAGAATTGCCCCCACATGACCATCCTCACCATCCAAGCAAGACAGAGAACTTTTAAACTGGGTCCGGGGTGTTGATTCCCCCCCCCCCGATAAAACTTCTTTAACTTTTATTAGTATAGCTAGTATATATTAGTATATTAGTATAGTATATTAGTATAGTTTGTTATTGGAGCATGTATTTTATATTGTAAACTGCCCTGTGATTGTTGGATGAAGGGTGGTATAAAAAGCTAATAAAACATCATCATCATAATCTCTCTGCCTTGCTTACCAGGCTCTGGGATGCTCTCTCAGAGATTCTGGGGTATTCATACAAGATCTTGCAGGACTGTCCAGGATTTCATGAGAGCATTACAGAACCCGGTAAGCAAGACAGAAAGCTTAAAAGCTCTTTCCGTGCTGAGAAAACCCAGTGCAAAGGCGTTTTAAGATGTCCGCCTTCTGTGTAATTAATTTGTGGGATTTCAGCTGGCCAGCTTTCAACTGCATAAGGCTGAAATTGTGCAAGTTAATTGCACACAATATGCAATTGATATGCAATATGCAATACAGCTTGAAATGAAAATGCAATTTCTCTGTAGTTGTAAGTATACAGTACACGAAAACTCTGCAATATAATACAGACAGTATTACTGGGCCCAAACCCTGAGGAGGTTCCTGTATCTCCAAGAACTGACAGATAGAAAATCCCTTTGTTCATCACATTACAGCTACAAGGATGGTAACAGGTATAACTTACGGAATTCAGAGTCTAGACCTGCCAAGGCTGCTTGCTTCTAATGAGATAGACTAGGTATCTTTAGCATCCAGGTTTAATGAGACTAATTTGCTGCTTTCAGATCCTCTTAAAGCCTTATTCTGAAGACGAAAATCCCTCGATGTGTGTATTTAAATCACACCTTCAATTATCTTGTTAGTAAAACTATCACAGTAACATGCATAATCAAACCTTCAACTGGTGGCATTGATATAAGTACAGTGCCCTTGTCCTTTATTGCATCTAGTCACTTTTAGCAACAACTGTTTTTTAAACAAAGCTAAAATTATACTAAAGGAAAGAATCTGAGAAGTAGGCTTTATATTGCCTAACTCTGGATGACTAGCAGGAAAAGCAGCTCTGAAACTACAGTCCCGGGAAAAGGACAAAGGTCTCTTAATCAGCAACAAGCAGTTAAGAATGAAGGTTGATGACCACTGCTGTGAACATACCAACATTTTCTAGATAGTCTGATTAGGTTAGGATGCATGTAATGGCTCTTTTCTTGGCTTTTAAAAAATTGCTTTTATTTGTTTTATTTATCCTGTCAAGTTGCTTTGACACTTTTCTTTTGTATAAAGCAACTGATAAATGCTAATAATATAAATAAATAACACTGATCTTCAAATCCCAATCAGTGTTCCTTCCTAAGTCTTAGGATACTGGTGGCAAAAAGAGCAGCTGCTGAGTTTTGAAAACCCCTTTAGAAATCTGAGGTTGCAATTTCTCCTAGGAATAAGCCCCATTAAACTTAATGAGACCCTTCCGATCCAGCTCTTCTGCTTTTGACTATGAGGCATAGTCAAAATTCCATTTGAATTATCTTTGCTTTATCTTAGGTTTCATATACACAACCCTTTATTAATGTTGATGATATAACTTACTTAGGGAATCTAAGATGATTATAGCATTTGGTCGGCTGGCAACTTGTCAAGGAGAGTTAAGAAAGTTCCGCCTTTGCTAAGAATTTGCGGCAGCCCAAAGTTGTGTGCCTTTGTTCCCCAATTTGATCCTTTTACACCACGCGTCCCCAAACTCAGCCCTCCAGATGTTTTGGGACTACAATTCCGAACATCCCTGACAACTGGTCCTGTTAGCTAGGGATGATGGGAGTTGTAGTCCCAAAGCATCTGGAGTGCCAAGTTTGGGGATGCCATTTTTACACGGTTTTGCAGTATTTTATACATTGTGATTTGCTGTTATTTTTATTGATTATAGATTGGTAATTCTTTATTGTGGTTGATAACTGTGAACTGTTTAATTATTATTTATTTGTGTTTAATTTTACTGTTTACTATTAGATACTGATGTATTGCTAAATGTTGCTTTGTTTGATATAAGTTGTTTATTTTAAAGTTATTGTTACCTTTATATTGGATCAGATTGTTACTATTAATCTTTGATGTTTTATTACATTTTTATGTGTTGGAAGCCGCCTGGAGCGGCTGGGGAAACCCAGCCAGATGGGTGAGGTATCAAAAAAATAATAATATTATGATGTTACTATTATATAGGTTCTCTTCAGAAAATATATACAAGCAAACAGCACGGTATTTGTATTCTAATTACTGTGATGCAAAGAAGACCACTGCTACCATGACCAAAGATTCTAATACATCACCACTGGCAATGGACCACTATCAATTACTGTTGTCAAGGCAATATTAATTCTGATGAAGGACCACACTTGTAAGAAGCTCCTCTGAGCATCATCAGCAAAACAATGGTATTAACATTACCAATCTTACAAATTTTCAATGCCTATTATATGCTTTTGTTAAGATTATTGAGGGAGCTGAATCAGACTTTAAAGAGGTAGAATAAAAAAAATTAAACAAACAAATAAAAAATTAGGGGGGGGGGACTTAACAAAGGTAATACATACAAATAATAAATAAGAGTTTTTAAAGTTGCCATTTTGATTTTCTTATCACCAGCAGGCATTCTTCTCACTGGAAATAGTTCAGCTTATTTTATTTATTGCTTTGGGGAGATTCAGCACAGCTATTTTGTCTGTTACGCAAAGATGAAAGAGGGGGGCCAACCTGTGAATACATACTGGCCCCTGTAGCAAACAACGTATCAAGTCAGCTTTTTAAACGCTCTTATAAATACCGATTAATGGAACCTGTGGGCTTATAGCACAAAATAATTTGCAAAAGGCAGTCCTAAGCCCTGCTGCAATCCGATCTGTACTTTCTCTTTCCATTTCCATTTATTTTCTGACGGAGCGGCGGTCATTTCCCCTGCGGCAATATCCTTACCTCAGAGGAGAAATAATCGGGAGGCAGAGCAAGAGTAATATTGCTATTTCGGCATAGAGAAAGGCTGCAACAGCTGTCCACTGAAAAGTCATCTTATCTGTGAGGGATCTGCAGAGACGGAAAAGCCCCGGTTAGAGATCACCATGGTTTCAAAACAGACAAGGCAGGCTGAAAGAGCTTTGGATTAATGTGACCCCCCAACACAAACAAGGGCTTCCAGCGTGACAGTTCAACATTGGGCAAAATAAAATAAAATAAAATAAAATAAAATAAAATAATAAATAAAATTTAAAATAAAATAAAATAATAAAATAAAATAAAATGAAATAGGGACCCGGCCCCCTCTCCCCAAAGAGAGCGATCTATGGGATATGGGGAAGCCCTGCAGTCCGCGTTCAAACGACCCCATTGCCGCCCCCGAGTTTGTCGGCCGGAGTACAAGGGACGAATCCGATCCTGTCACGCCGTAACTGCCACAGATACGTGTCGGGAAGAGATTTCGTTCTCCTCACACGCACCCCGGGGTACAACACGCCCTTTCCCCACCCCGGGGTACACAATACTCATGGCCCTTTCGCGCTTCAAAATTCCCCTCAGCGACCAATTCTGAGGGGAAGCCTCTGCAGCCGTTGTGGGGAAGGGGGGGGGGAGAAGGACGGACCCCGGGTTAACTTCCCTCTCTTTTACCCCGCTTTCCAAAGAGGCGCTGCTGCTGCGGCCTTTTCCCTCCCGCCTTCATCACCCGAAGGGGGGAGAGAGGCGTCCTCCGGGGTCCTGCGGCTCTTTCAGGCCCGCCACACGCGAGTCGTCGACGGCGGCGGAAACTGCGGGGCGAAGGGAGGGGAAAGGGAGCCGCGGCTGCAGGAGGCCGGGCGGGCCGAGCGGCGGAGCCCCAACAGGCGGCTGGGGAGAAGGCGGGGAGCGCGGGCCTGGCGGCGAATGGGAGGCCTCGCCCACGCTCGAAGCCCCGGCGGCGCTTTCGCTCGGGAGGAGGCCCGAACCCGAGCAGGGAAGGCGGGCTGGGTGTGAGGGGACCGAGGCGGACCCGGCTCGGTGTGGCGTGTGGGGAACACGGCTTCCCGCTCCGTGGCGAAAAGCGAGCCGGCCTCCCTTGCCAGGAGAAAAGAAACAGGCCCAGGGAAATGGTAGAAGCTCCCTCACTCTCTCCCTCCCTGGCCTGCTAGTTTTCTTCGTGCAAGGGAAGCACAGTTTAATACAGGCATCCCCAAACTCGGCCCTCCAGATGTTTTGGGACTACAACTCCCATCAGCCCTAGCTAACAGGGCCAGTGGTCAGGGATGATGGGAATTGTAGTCTCAAAACATCTGGAGGGCCGAGTTTGCACACAGCATAAAAGTTTAAAAAAATCCATACACCATATGCATTTATGAACTAGAGTCATCTTCTAGCCCGGAACAGCTTGTGCCAGACTAAAAACACCAGTCTTTTCAAGTGTCACTGCAATCTTGCTGCTGCTACAGCCAGCAAACATGGCTACTCTATGGAAACTTGTGACAATATTATGGTGCACCCAACCACTTCTGAATCACGATGGTTGATTAGAAAAGTGAGATGCATTTATGAAAGTTACCCAAAAATTATAGCCTTACAGAGATTATTATCATTAAAAGAGAACAACCACCTGAAATTACGAATGGAAAAAGCAGAACACAGTATTAAATATTTACAGCTACCGTAAAAAACCTACACCACAAAACTGGAATAGGCAAGTATCATTATCTACACACCAACATGAATTTCTGATCCCCATCCAGTTGGGTAATGCAAACCACTGGGGTACATGGTATATGGCAGGCATAGGCAAACTCGGCCCTCCAGATGTTTTGGGACTACAACTCCCATCAGCCCTAGCTAACAGGACCAGTGGTCAGGGATGATGGGAATTGTAGTCTCAAAACATCTGGAGGGCCGAGTTTGCCTATGCCTGGTATATGGCAACTGAGCCCACAGGCTCTTAAGAGGTCAGTGGAAACATAAATAGGACAATCGCTTAACTGCAGTTAAGAAATCAAAAGCAGGCTCGCTCCTCTTTCCACCACAAATCCCACCCATTCATAAAAAGGTCAGGGATGTTGGGAATTGTAGCTCCAAAACATCTGGAGGCCCGAGTTTGGGGCTGCCTGGTTTAAAACTTACAGCCAGCTATTATTATTTATTTCACTTATTGATTGAATTTATATTCCGCCCTATACGGTGCCGGAATTACGTATAAGCTAAACAAGCTATAGCTTAGGGCAGGCTTCTTCAACCTCGGCCCTCCAGATGTTTTTGGCCTACAACTCACATGTTCCCTACCTAGCAGGACAGGGATGATGGGAATTGTAGTTTGAAAACATCTGGAGAGCCAAGTTTGGGGATGCTTGGTTTAAAACTTACAGCCTCTGCATTCCCCGGCTATTTTTATTTATTTCACTTATTGATTGAATTTATATTCCGCCCTATACAGTGCCAGATTTACGTATAAGCTAAACAAGCTATAGCTTAGGGCAGGATTCTTCAATCTGCGGCCTTCCAGATGTTTTTGGCCTACAACTCCCATGATCCCTAGCTAGCAGGACCAGTGGTCAGGGACGATGGGAATTGTAGTTTGAAAACATCTGGAGGGCTGAGGTTGAGGAATCCTGGCACAAGGCCCCACACTCTTGGGGCCCCAAAAAAATTTAAAGGAAAAAACTGGATGTACATTTCCAAAATATAAGATAAAAAACAAATAAAAGAAAACCTACATACAGCAACAGTGTTTTGTGCTGTGTAGGCTCCTATGATCTAAGTCCAGTTAAAATATAGAGTGTGGGATATACTCGCCGTATAAGATGACCCCCGACTTTTGAGATTTTCCTGGGTTAAAAAGTTGTATATGTCTTGCATATATAGAGAAGGCCTGGGTCTCATACCACCATACCATGACTGCCCTGGTCCAGATCTATCAACCTGACCTGCCCCATAGCCAGGAGGGCAGTTATCTCTATCCCTATCCTTTCTCACTGAAACTCCTTCTCAGATCACTTAAACGTACCATCTTTTCTCAAATCTCTTAGTCAAATGTATTTTTCAACCGTTTGTTATTCCATTGTTTAATAAGCCACATGTATACCATGTCAGATACACGTAAGACACCAAAGGATTGCTTGGTTCCAAAAATCTTACAGATATCAGTTTGAAGGAACTATATGTAACTAAATGATCACTGAAGATTTTAAACTGGCTATTAGCTACAGGTCTCGAGTACACCCTATTGAAACGAATGTCGACGTGAAGTGATATTGCATGGACCTTAATAATTTCAGGCACGACTGTGTCCTATATGACATTTGTACAGCTTTATTAAGAACATGTTAAAACATTGTAAATTCATCTGAGGGACAATTCATAGACAAAAACATTTTTCATATAGAAAATAAAATATTCTGAGTTTAACGTCCCATTGTAGAACAATGAAATCGAAGTCTTTATATTTTAAAGTTAGTGCACACCGTAGTTATTTCTAAGGTAGTCTAAAACAGCCGATGTACTTGATAAAACATTGAAAACTTTCTTTTCTTGCTTTGAAGTAATCCTTTCCAGCATGTACATTAAATGGTGGTGAAAGCATGCAAATGGAGTCCCATGTTCAAGAGCAATATCGACCCAGTCTTGCAGACACTGCAGAGGCGTTTCTTCATATCCTGCAAACATGGCAGGATTGGCTAAAAGCCCCCTAGCAACCATGATACCTAGCATGGAAAGGAATACAAACGATAAATTAAAACTACACATAATTTATCTTATTTGTTTTAAGGCCTTGTTTTGGACACATTACCATGGGAGTTTAGTTAAATCAGATACCCTTAGAAGTTGCAAGTCTAATAATATGACAGCGGCATTTTTGTCAGCAGGGCTTAACAAAAGGCTTTGGTTATATGTCTAAATGGGAGGGAAAGAAAGTAAGAACAAAGGAAAGATGGAACAGACTGGAAATGGGAAGAGAGAATGTAATTTGGGAGATGAAGAAGTAAAAGGGACTGCTTCTTCAGATATTACAACTGCACTCCCTTCCGACACTTACCTGTGAGCAATTTCTATTGAAAACAGTGGGAGTTACTTCTAAGTAAACATGCATAACTGTATTGCAACACAGTGAATTTTTTTGTAAGGCACTTTGAGTCTCCAGCATGTACTAACTCAGTAAAGTGCCAAATTAAGTCCTAGGTCATCTAAATATATTTCAGCCCCACATCGGTCCAATTTAGAAATACTGCGAACACAGATTTTTTTTGCTTTCAATTATAACCGCACTTATTAACATACTTATAACTCTGACCTAAAGTTAATTTTGTCCTCAGTTCTTTCGCAGTGAAAAATAAAGCAATAATCTCTGTCGCAAGATCACTTTCCTGCACGGGTGCAGATAACCTTTCCATCTGCTATAGTTGATATATGCATATTTTATGTTTAGTCACTCTGTTCTAGTTCACATATTTACTTTTTGACCTCCCTGTAAGCTACACTTTTATGTATTTGCACATTTACTTAGAATCATAGAATCATAGAGTTGGAAGAGACCACAAGGGCCA
>JAXCMG010000058.1:1744731-1764444 GCA_034642415.1 Podarcis siculus | reverse complement strand
AAGTAGGCCCCGCTCCCCTCAGCGGCGAAGGCTCGCGGCCCTTACTCGCAAGTAGGCCCATGTCGGGCCGCCGTCCTCCGACACGGGGGTGAGGCTGCTGACCTGCCCGCCTCGCATCTTGACAAGCTTTGCGAGGCGCCGCCTTGGGCCGCCTCTGGAGGGATCGGGGCTGTAAGGCTGCCCTTTGCTGGCCTCCTCTCTGCTGGGCCCTTCAGGGGTCCTCCTAACTGGGGTGGCTCCCCTGTCGCTTCCTCTATAGCGGGGCAGGCGCCCCCCCCCCCAAAGCAGGTTTCCTCCTTCCGCGTGAAAAGCATCAAGGAAAGCGGCTTCCCCGCTGGCCCCAATGCCGGATTTAAGAATCAGCCACACAAGTGATAGCTTAGGGGCCCCATTCTCTTGGGCCCCCCCAAAAAAATGTAAATAAAAAAAAACCTGAATGTGCATTTCCAAAATAAAAGATAAAAAGCAAATAAACTTTGTACAGCTTTCCAGCCCAAAGAAGCATCAGCTGCTTAATTACCTGTGTTTTGATGGCTTTTTCTGGGGGACTGACCGTGCTTGCAAATACCGGGTGCCTCTTTTCTTTGGAGCAGGGTCAGCTTTCTCTCCGCGGGGAGGGAATGCTGTTTTGGGTGTCTCCTTCAACTCCGGAGACCCCTCCAATGCCACAGTGTGTCCTTTTAGATGCATGAAGGCCTCCTGGACCTTTTGGGGGTTGTGAAGCCTAGCAAGCCCCCTCTCTCACCCCTTCGGTGAGTGCTCACCCATTGGAACTCCCGAGACGAGCGTCCGAGAGCAATCAGCAGCAAAACAGAAATCCTAAACTTTGATAAAATACATATTTTGTTATGTGCAAATGGCTTTAGATACCTATTAGGTTCATAAGTTACCATTTAGCATATATTCAACGCAAAAGCAAACACCACAATGTGTTGTTGACAAAGGACAGCTGGACATATAAAGGGCCCCATTACCTTCAGTAGCTTAGGGCCTCATCTTTTTATTATTATTTTTTAATTTTTTTTATTCAAAGTTATAACAAAACATATTCCCCCCCATTTTTCCTCCCCCACCCCCCACAAAACCCACCCCCCCCACCCCCCGACTTCCCTCAGTTCCAGTCTTTGGTTTCTCCAATAATGCTATTTTCTGCATGTTACAGAGTTGTATAGATCCTCCAACTGTTTAGCTAATTATTATCAGTAAAAAATTGTGGATGTTTATTCAAAACCTGCCAAGGAGTCCAGTTCGCTTTGTTGCGTCTTCAAATACTTTGTGAAAGGTTCCCATTCATCCTCATCAAACCTAAATCTGGCCCTGGGTGGCCTGTTTTCTGTATGTACAAATGGATGTAGTAGCCCATCTACCCACCATCACCACACTCCCCGCTACATGTGGGTCGAACGTGACTCTGAAAATAATAATGATAATAATTTATGGAGTTTATATGCCGCCCAATACCCGGAGGTCTTGGGGAAGTTCACAGAAAAGATCACAACATATATAATCAGAATAAAAGCTGCAACCCAATAAACAACACCCCACCCAGAAAAGAGCCACATTTTAAGAGGATGTTAAATAGATCAACCAAAGGTTAGCAGGTTTTTTGGGGGGGGGGGGGGTTATTGGTTAAGGGTTTTGTGGCAAAATGCCTGGTTGGAATTGCACAGCAGGGCAAACATGGCTTCCTCCGATACCTCCCCCCCCCATGAGTTAGAAGTACTATCTGGAGTTGGTAGTACAGGAATTTGGGAGGCAACAGCTTGAATTGGACAGGGGCAGCCTGCAGAAGTGTCCCTGTCGCTTAATGGGTTAAGCTTGCTTTTTTTGTTGTTGTTGATTGAATCATGCTGCTTTAAAGCATAAATCATTCAACACGAATAGGAGTTATTAATGTTGCAGTTGTTGTAAAAGGGATTATTATGGTGACTGGAAGGTAATGGAAATGAGTAAGATTTTGGAACACAGAAATAAAGCAAACCATCAAATCTAGCACACAGAGAGTCACTTCATCTAAATCGTATAATTTGGTATTTGAACTATTTGTATTAATAATTGTATTATAAATTGGTATTGTTGTAATCAGGCTATTACTGGATTGTAATTGAAAGCTAATAAAAATTATTTTTAAAAATCTTGCTGCTTTAAAACAGAAAACGCAAACAAACAAAACAAGGCAAGGTTTAAGCATCTTTACTAGATAGAGAGTATTGATAGAAACTTTTATCTCTCATGAAGTAAAATGTGTAAACATTGCTAGCTGTTGATCTACTGCAGCATTTATCCGGCCGCTTTTGGGCTAGAATTCCCATCATCCCTGACCACTGGTCTTGCTACCTAGGGATGCTGGGAGTTGTAGTCCAAAAACAGCTGGAGAATCAAGTTTGTGAAACACTTACCTGTTAGGTTGCTCATGCCCTTTTAAAGCCTGCAGCTTCTCATAGGTCTACTGATTTTGTTTGCCATATTGGAATTTATTAAAAGCAGCTGAGGAGTCTGTGCTCCTCCATATGCTGCTGTACTACAACTCCTATCATCCCTGACCATTAGTCATGCTGGCTGGGGACAAACGCTGAATCCATCACAAGAGTTATAAGATGTATTTCTGAAAATGTCACTGTCAGCTTATGTGTACGAAGATGGGCTAGGACCAGGGAGACCCTGGTCAAATCCCCTTTTACCTGTGAAGCACACTGAGTGACTCATGGCCAGTCATTCTCTTTTACCTGTACCTAGCTCACACAGCTGTTGTGAGAATGTAATAAAGGAGTGGACAGCCACCCAGAACTCCTGGGAGGAAGGGCAGAATAAATCTGCAATAAAATAAAATTAATTTTAGGCACATTTGCTGTGGGCTTAAACTATGGATCCGTTGTAGTTTGAAGCACTTGCAGTGAAACACATCTGATATGGATTGGGATCTATTATAACAAGGAACACAATTATTATTTTGAAGCAGATGCAATTTAGATAGAATTATAGAGTCGCGTATATATATGGGACGCGGGTGGCGCTGTGGGTTAAACCACAGAGCCTAGGACTTGCCGATCAGAAGGTTGGTGGTTCGAATCCCCGCAATGGGGTGAGCTCCCGTTGCTCGGTCCCTGCTCCTGCCAACCTACCAGTTTGAAAGCATGTCAAAGTGCAAGTAGATAAATAGGTACCGCTCCGGCGGGAAGGTAAATGGCGTTTCCATGCACTGCTCTGATTCGCTAGAATTGGCTTTGTCATGCTGGCCACATGACCTGGAAGCCGTCTGTGGACAAACGCCGGCTCCCTTGGCCTATAGAGTGATGAGCGCACAACCCCAGAGTCGGTCACGACTGGACCTAATGGTCAGGGGTACCTTTACCTTTTTATAGAGTCTCAGATGTGTAACCTTGGGTTGATTTCCAGTTACTTCATTATACAGTAAGAGATAGGAGAAATGCTAACCCTTCATTGAATTTTTCTGTATGTTTTGCTCTTTTTACTTAGAGCCAAATAATAACAAAATTTGGTTGTAATCCTCACCCTACTTACCTAGGAGCAATCCCACTTGAATTAAATAGGATTTACTTCTGAGCGTACATGGCTTGAATTGTACTGTAAGTGGCCTAATTTGCAGGCAATAATTAGTTTCTTCAACACCTTTACATGTATATATAGTTTCTAGTATCAGAGTTTAGCTTTATTTTGTACATAGGACTGAATTAACAAACAGAATAGACTGCATGTCTGATGAGATGATTCCTCATAATACACTCTAGATTTGAATAACTTTGGGCTTATCCACATTTACCTTTTGCCCTGCCATTACCACCAGGAAAACCCACTCTTTAACACTGAATTGGAGTATTTGGATTTTCTGTGGATTGCTGTTTGCTCTGATGCAGCAGCAAAGAGCGGGTGTTCATGGAGAAAATACTCAGACATAGAGCTTTAAAGTGTGGCCTAGAAATGGGGCACAAAAAGGAAGTCTGGATGACTTGTAGTTAGTTTGATTTGTGATGGTGCGGTAACTGCTCTAAAGATTCTTCCTATTTTCCTTGCTGCTGAAACCACTGAGCTGCTTCCGAATTGAGTCTAGAGAGGTACATGTGAAAAGTGCAGGAAATCCTCTTTGAAAGTAAGATTACATCTTTCAGAGGGTGAAGAAGAGAAGCAGTTCTACTAATTTGCAGAGTTCCTTCAGCTAATGAAACTGGAGAAATGAAAAGCGTCACTTCAGTTTTTATCAGTCATGTATTGTGCAAGAAAAGACTGGTCCCTTCCCAAGCAGTTCATAGTCTACAGCAGGCTTCCTCAACCTCGGCCCTCCAGATGTTTTTTTGCCTACAACTCCCATGATCCCTAGCTAGCAGGACCAGTGGTCAGGGATGATGGGAATTGTAGTCTCAAAACATCTGGAGGGCTGAGTTTGAGGAAGCCTGTTCTACAATATGGCAGGCAACAAGGAGAGATGGGATAAGAGGCCAGAGTAACCAGGGAGGAATGCAGTTACATTTACCGTATTTTTTGCTCTATAAGACTCACTTTTTCCCTCCTAAAAAGTAAGGGGAAATGTGTGTGCGTCTTATGGAGCGAATGCAGGCTGTGCAGCTAGCCCAGAAGCCAAAACAGCAAGAGGGATTGCTGCTTTCACTGCACAGCGATCCCTCTTGCTGTTCTGGCTTCTGAGATTCAGAATATTTTTTTCTTGTTTTCCTCCTCCAAAAACTAGGTGCGTCTTGTGGTCTGGTGCGTCTTATAGAGCGAAAAATACGGTGCTTCAACTTTATCTCATTTGGGAATTAGGACTAAGGAATTAATCTAGCCTTCACCAACCTGGGACCTTCCAGATGTTTTGGATTACAACTCCCCATTGGCCACAGCAAACATCTGGCGGGAACCAGGTTTGTTGTTAAGCTAAAGGTGTCACAGAAAACTTGAGTTTTGAGGAGGAGATCTGACCTAACAACTTTCTTATGCTAACCTTTCTTAAAAGCAATGGTTTGCAACATGCAGAGTTCTTCATGAGAGGATATTCAGAAATGGTGCTATTTACCTGTTTTATATTCATTCATTTATTTGAATTTATAGCCATTAGCGCTCATCTCGCTTTATTGGCCAGGGGAGCTGGCGTACAGCTTCTGGGTCATGTGGCCAGCATGACTAAGCCACTTCTGGCGAATCAGAGCAGCGCACGGAACTCCGTTTACCTTCCCGCTGGAGCGGTACCTATTTATCTACTTGCACTTTGACGTGCTTTCGAACTGCTAGGTTGGCAGGAGCTGGGACTGAGCAACGGAAGCTCACCCCGTTGCGGGGATTCGAACCACCGACTTTCTGATCGGCAAGTCCTAGGCTCTGTGGTTTAACCCACAGCGCCATCATTTTACCTTTTACTATCCTTCACCAGATGGTTTCGCGGTAAGGTCCAAAATTAGCTCCAAGTTAAAACAATTAGAAATAATATTAAAACATTATAAAACAACTCTCCCCCACCCTTCAAAAATGTATGCTCGACATATAGAATCTGTGATAAAAATTATACTGTTATAAAGTACATACTGAGATGGGAAGTGTCTTACAAAATTTTTGAAGGCTGCTTGTTTTATGATTGGCTCAGTAAGTCAAATAATGTTAATTGATTGAGTATTTGACTATTGTCAAATACTCATTCAAGATATGCTGATGATGCTTCAATAATTGACTGTCTTATTTAACACAATTGCCTTCAAAGAAAGTGACATTTTCTTTTGCTAGCTACTGTTCCTATTCATTTATTTTGTTTTAATTTTCAGGCTGTAAGCTTGCACTGGTATTTCAGGATAAAAAATAAGGAGAAATATTTGTTGAAGTTTTAAGGAAGCCTTGTCTAATATTTTTTTAAGCTGTAATTCATAATAGTTGGCTTAAAAAGAAAATGCTAGTACAAGGCAAGGCACTGTTTTCACCAATACCCTTACCAATTGCAGTCCTCTGTTATAGCCCATACTATTCTAGGGGTGGCGGTGATGGAGGACTGTATTGAATAGAAGGAATTGGTGAAAATGATTTGCCCTGCTTTACGGAACTATTTCTGTTAGCATAATACTGCCTTTGAATACTTCCCTTTGTTTTTGTAGTTAGTATTAAATCTGCCAATCATTAAAGGATATTTTCTGTTGTTCCAGTAAAGTTAGGTAAAGGTAAAGGGACCCCTGACCATTAGGTCCAGTCATGACTGACTCTAGGGTTGCGGCGCTCATCTCGCTTTATTAGCCGAGGGAGCCGGCATACAGCTTCTGGGTCATGTGGCCAGCATGACTAAGCCGCTTCTGGAGAACCAGAGCAGTGCACGGAAACGCCGTTTACCTTCCTGCCGGAGTGGTACCTATTTATCTACTTGCACTTTGACGTGCTTTCGAACTGCTAGGTTGGCAGGAGCAGGGACCGAGCAACGGGAGCTCACCCCGTTGCGGGGATTCGAACGGCCGACCTTCTGATCAGCAAGTCCTAGGCTCTGTGGTTTAACCCACAGCGCCACCCGCGTCCCTTCCAGTAAAGTTAATGCTGTATAATTATTTGAACTTAAATTGACAGTATTTGAGCAAATCCTTTTTGATCAGTTACAAACCAGATGTTCACTGTTTCTCAATCTTATGACATCTGGGTCCCCCCCCCCCTTCAGGGTGAGATATGGGATTGGGGGAATGGAATGGAATGCTTCAAACTTTTTTTTAAAAAGTAGAAAACTGCATTACAGGGTGGAGTTATAACCTAGTCTATTCCTTGCCATTTTTAATACGTAGGGAGTTTTGTGTGTGTGAACTTTCAAACATAATGTTTTCCCTTTGTAGTCCGAAGTAGTACACTCTAGGAATATGTTTGCCACATATTTGGGCCTTTTTTAAGCTATGCCACACTACTAATACATGCTTTAGTTTGACTTTGCTATTGTGGTTGCTGTTTGCAAAAGGTAATCTATTAAAGCATGATTTTGTTACTTGCTATTGTAATCATTCCTGCTGAAGCACCAGGTGAATACATTTTTTTGTACTATTAAACAAAAATCCATTCTTCAGGAGAGAGTCTAGTGTCAGAGAGAGTTGGTTAATAATAATTTTACATTGTTTTTATAACTTGTTATTCTGTAGAAATTCTTTGAAAACTGTGCTCATCTGTGAATATTGGGTCAATTTGAAGGGGTAAAAATTCTTTTTGGCATTTGGATAAATCAAAACAGATACATATCTTCTTCTTTTTTACATAGACAATGATTTGCAAGGTACAAATAGTTCCGGATCATTGGGAGGTCTTGATGTTCGTCGACGCATCCCTATAAAGCTAATTTCCAAGCAGACAAACAAAGCTAAACCTACACCACCTCGTCCTGCGAGAAGTATGAATAGGTTGCCATCAAAGGCTGGTGAAGAAGGTAAGAGAGAAGCTGTATCATAATTCCAAAAGGCTTTAGCAGCTTTTGCCATTTATAAAAGGTATTTCAGAATTGGCGGTTTGCAAAAGATAAGCTGAAGGGTCCATGGGGCAAAAGCAGGGTGGATTTGATTTAAATCAATTTGATTTAAATCATTATTTAAATCACTAGTCAGTAAGACTTGATTTAAATCATTTTTTTTACAGAAAGACTCTTTCTTGCTTGTATAATGTTAATATTTACAACCAGATGAAGGTTTCATTTTTGGAATAATAAATTTTCAGAGTAGTTTTTACAGTTATATCAAAAATTACTGGTTTGGTTGTACAATTAGAAATACATAGATTATTCTTATTAACTCTTTATATTTGGACAACTTTTCTGCTGTACTTGATTGGAAGGAGAAAAATAATCATTTCCTTAATAACAAAAAAATTAAACAATTCATTTAACTAAAACAATAACATTATAGCATATGGATCCATGTTTGTTAACTGAAGTGGTTAAACAATAAAATAAAAAACAAAACAAAACCCTAGACTGAAAAACTTACACACATGAAAAACTTAAAACAAATCCTTATTTCCTGATGGACTATAATGTAACTTAAATAGAAAACTATCTTTAGAAGGATTTTTCCTCCAAAAACTTTTTATTGTAAAAATCCAATTTAAATTTTAAAAAATCATATATATATATTTTTAAAAAATCATTGATTTTTATCCACCCTGCTTGCTTGTCATTCTCCAATCTGTTGTGCCCTTCCCAACCAAAAGAACAACCTTCTGGATCTGACCAAAGGCCTGTCTAGTCCAGCATCCTGTTCTCACTGTGGCCAAACAGATGCCTGCGGGAAACCTGGGAGCAAAACATGAGCCCAAGAGCATCCTCTCTTCGTGTGGTTTTCAGCGACTGGTATTCAGAAGCATCCCTTCCTCCAATGGTGGAGTTGGAGCATGGCCAACATGGCTAGAGGCCATTGATAGTCCTCTTCTCCGTGAATTTGTCCAGTGCTCTTTTTAAAGCCGTTCACATTGGTGGCCATCACGGCCTCCTGGGGGAACGAGAGCCATAGCTTGACTATGTGCCGTGTGATGCACTTTCTTCTATCTGCCCTAAACCTTTCAGCATATGACAGAATGGCATCATGTGTCAGTATGAGTGCAGCTAAAACCCCCCACCCACAACCAGTTACCAGCAAGGTTGATCTAAATTTTTGGTTTGTTCCCCCACAGAAGAATTTGACTACAACGAAGAAGAACGATATGAATGCAAAGGTGGTGATGTGTTTACTAATCAAAGAAGATTTCCCGGACACCTCTTCTGGGACTTCAAGGTTCACTAATTGATTCCGTAGTTCTGAAATACATTCTAATTTAAAAATTATAAAGTTAAAATGTTGTTTTTAAACAGGGATTGTTTTTTGTAATACAGTGGTACCTTGGTTCTCAAACTTAATCCGTTCCGGAAGTCCCTTCCAAAAGCAAAGCGTTCCAAAACCAAGGCGTGCTTTCCCATAGAAAGTAATGTAAAACGGATTAATCCGTTCCAGACTTTTAAAAACAACCCCTAAAACAGCCATTTAACATGAATTTTACTATCTAACGAGACCATTGATCCATAAAATGAAAGCAATAAACAATGGACTGCAGTCACACAATCAGTAGCTGAACTGGGTTCCACACAGTCACAAAAACAAACAAAAAAAGAGCCGCAAAAATGCAAAATAAATAGCAAAAACAGACAGACCTCAGCAAAACACTTAAAATGGAAGTGTGGCTCTCAAAATGGAAGCATAACACTCAAAACGGAGCATGTTCAGCTTCTGAAAATGTTCGCAAACCGGAACACTTACTTCCAGGTTTGCAGTGTCAGGTTCCAAGTTGTTTGAGTACCAAGGTGTTTGAGAACCAAGGTACCACTGTATAGTGCCTAACCTGTTGCTAGTACTTAATACAACTGAATAGAATTTTTAGTCCTGTTCACAAAAGTTTTTTTTTGGGGGGGGGAGAAAGTGGGCCTCATCCCTTCCAGAAAAACGTACCCAGGATTTTTGTCGATTTCAATGCATTTAAAATATGCAAGTGTATTGTGATAACCAGCTGATGAAATATGATGCTTGCCGTTTTGACAGATAAATTTACTAGGAGAAAAGGATGATACTCCAGTCCATTTCTGTGACAAGTGTGGGCTGCCAATCAAAATGTATGGACGCATGGTAAGCAGAACTATATTGATCAACTCAAATCAATCATACAGCTATGTCATATGGATAGCCATGTCTTCTCAATGCTGCTAACTTACAATATATGCTCATTTAACTTGTGTGCATTCAGCTTCATGTGCTTGGCAATTTCTTAAAATATGCAAAGGGGCAGACAATTGGGTGGGGGGGGGTGGCAGGGAATCATTGACAATCCCCGCCACCATTGAAGCCAGTGTGTTTGGACTATACATGATTTTGGCTGTAGGCGCTATCCCTAGAATGTAATCACAGCGTAAGTTGAGAGTCACCTGTCTGATGAGCTGTAAAATCACTCTTGCTTTTGTATCATGCAGAGCCCTGTTAAATTAAATTTGATAGGGTGTGCATTGAAAGATAGCATGGAAAAAATATATTGATGTTCTTTTTCAATAGTGTGTTTTCCAAAACATTGACCTATATATGATTTCAGTTTGCTTTTTTGTGTGAAAGCTTTTCCAGTTTAGCAAACTGAATGTAGATTTGTCGTTGGTTTCGTTCATCTGTTATTTTGTATTCCATTTGTATCCTGCTTTTCCTCCAAGGAGTTCAGGCTGGGATACATTATTCCTCCCCACTCTGTTTTATTCTCACAAGAACTGCAAGGTAGGTTAGGCTGAGAGATAGTCACTGGCCCAAGGGCACTCAGTTTCATGTTGATTTGAACCCACATAATTAGGTTTTTGGATTGTAGTTTAGGTGTGGACAGTTTCCTCCAACCACAGAGTACCCAAGTTAATGGAAGTTTGTCATTACCTTTGAAGAAGCTCAGATTGCTCTCAGAACTGGGTTGTTAAAATTAAATCCTAGTACTGGATATTGGATGTTTTAGTTTGTAACCCATTTGCACATGGAACAATCCATATTCTTAACATTGCGGTTATGTATTTTAATTGGGAGACACTTGCAGAACCGAAGAGTGTCCAGCAGATGGAAACGGAAGCCTATATAATAAGGAAATGTATGAAATACAGCACCACTAGGTATCTAATTTCTCTGCAGCTTTGTGGACATTTTAAATGTAAGAATTTTGTTTTCAGCAACATGCTTTGGAGTGTTCTTGCTGTTATTTGCTTATTAGTGTGCAAAACATCTTAAAATCCTGGTAGCTGGGTAAGAATCTATTCTGAACAAAGCATTGGATGGTATCCTATTTAAAAGTGAAGAATTTGCAAAGCATTGATTTGCTCATGTGGTTTTCTTTCCCGGTTTTTTAGATACCCTGCAAGCATGTTTTCTGCTATGATTGTGCTATTTTACATGAGAAAAAAGGTGACAAGATGTGCCCAGGGTAAGTTAAACTGACGGATGTGTTTTTGTGGGTTGGGGAAATACACTGCTCCTTTTTTCTGGTGATCAGTTGTATGTGACTTTACTCCATGTGTTCCCTCACTAAGAGGTAACATGTAACTCAGCTATTGACTGGGGATGAGAGGAAGGAAGATGCTGGTAAATTGGACAGGATCTGTAGTTGCCCATGACAAAAGGGGTTGTATCCAGCAATTATATTAGATAGGCAACAGAGTAGTCTGCAACAAGGTTAAGGGATTCTTCTTCTTCTTATTATTATTATTATTATTTATACCCCACCCATCTGGCTGGGTTTGGTTCTAAACTTTAACTTGCAAAATTCAGTGTGCTTTCTTTCTAATCAAGGGCTCTATCCCTGCCACAAATTTTAAATTGTTATTAACGGAGAAAGATGTTCAGAAAATTATCCCAAGGTATACATAAGCTATTATAATACGTGTGCTCAAGACATCAATTCCATAAAGCATATTTTGTTGCATTGTGCAAAATATGAGCAGGCCAGGGCTGAACTGATACTACCCTTGCTGGTATCTTTCCCGGGAAAATCAGAGGCTCACTATGTCAGGTTCCTACTGGAAGACCGGACAAATGCTAGAACGTTAGCAGTGGCAAAGTTTTTATTGGTGGTTGCAAGAACAAATGAGCCCTATATTCTGAACAAAATGCTTGATTAACCTGGAGGTAGGCTGTATGAATTGTGTATTGATTTGTAATGATTTGTTGGGTCTCTGGACCGTAATAAAGATTGATTGATTGATTGATTGATTGATTGATTGATTGATATTATAATACGAAGCAGCTAATCTTGTCCCTCCCGTCCCCCACGTTTGTTTGTTTATGAACTTGTACAACTCATAGTAATGCCTGCAAACCACTTTCTTGTTTTCCCCCCCCTCCCTGATATAGCTGTAACGAATCTGTGCAGCGAATTGAGCAGTGTGTCCGGGGGTCTCTCTTCATGTGTAGCATTGTGCAAGGTTGCAAGAGAACCTATTTATCCCAGAGGGACTTGCAGGCTCACATCAACCACCGCCACATGAGAGCCGGCAAGCCAGTCGCGCGGCCCCCGCTGGAACCTGTCCACCCTCCGATCGCTCCTCCTCCTGCCGAAATCCCCGAGCGCTTCATCCTGCCTCCCGATAAGCACCACCTGAGCCACATCCCACCGAAGCAGCACATCCTGATGCCGCCCCCGCTGCAGCACGTCCCCCACGAGCATTACAACCAGCCTCACGAAGACATCCGGGCCTCCCCGGCGGAGATGTCCATGGCTCCCCCGCCCCCTCGCTCGGTCAGCCAGGACACCTTCCGCATCTCGACCAGGAAGCACAGCAACCTGATCACGGTCCCCATCCAAGACGATTCGAATTCCGGCGCTCGAGAACCGCCGCCGCCGGCCCCCACACCTGCTCACCACCACCCCGAGTACCAGGGCCAGCAAGTGGTGTCCCACCCCCACCATATCATGCCGCCCCAGCAGCATTACGCCCCTCCCCCTCCCCCTCCGCCGCCAATCAGCCACCCCATGCAGCACCCTCCCCAGGCAGGAGGCACTCCTCACCTGGTGTATAGCCAAGCTCCGCCTCCACCAATGACCTCCGCTCCTCCACCCATCACCCCTCCCCCGGGACACATCATTGCCCAGCTGCCACCATATATGAATCATCCACCGCCGGGACCGCCCCCTCCTCAGCACGGCGGCCCCCCGGTCAATGTAAACGCCCCCCCTCCCCATCACTACAACCCGAACGCTTTGCCAAAGTTCAGCGAAGACCAAGGAACTCTCAGCCCTCCGTTCACTCAGCCGGGGGGGATGAGTCCAGGCATGTGGCCGGCTCCACGAGGGCCGCCGCCGCCGCCGCGGATGCAAGGCCCGCCTTCTCAAGCCCAGCTTTCCGGACCACACCACCCTGATCAAGCCAGATACAGGCCATACTATCAATGATATTAATAGTAATTTGAACTAAGAAGTATGACAATAGGAAGGGTAACTTTCTAAACAGCAGCCTTTTAATGGAGAGCTCTCTTTTTTTTCTGTTCTGCTTCATTTATTTGAAGAAATAAAAAAGTTTTAAAATGTGACTGTAAAAGTCTGGGGACTTAATTCTTAAGGTAAATTTTTAAAACCTTGATCGTAGCCGACGACTGATATACCGTAGTGCTGTATGGCTCTGTAGTTGACAGTGACATTTTAACAGACGTTGTGTCCATAGTCCGGTTGAAGTACCCCAGAAATGAACATTTGTAATATTTCCCAAACACCCGAACACTTACTGTACCACTTGAAGGTATTTTTGTTAAATCTGATGGTTAGTTTTATTTGTGATACGTTTCCTTTTTTTGTCAACCTGTGTATAATTAAATTTAAAATATGGTCCAAAAAAGTTTGCTTTTTTGCATGAATTCTAAATGTTGGGGTGAAGTGAGGAGTAAGAAATAATGAATTTGGTATTAGTATTTTTCATGCAAGCATGATGACATTTTCACATTGGCAATTTGTAGTCTTTTCAGAGTATGAGAAAAAAGAACAGGTAAAACAGACCTTTCATTGCGTTAATAGCTTTTGCTAAGCAAGCACAGACATTTTGAGTTTCATGAAGGTCTTAAAAATTTGCACTTTAAAACCTCAGACTTGTTAAATATTCCAAAACATCCCTTTATCTATTTTAGTGCTTCAGTTTTTAGGCGATGACATTGACCTTACAGCAATGACTTTACAGCAGAAGGTTTTCTGTTTATTTGAAACTCAAACATAGTGCCAATGCCATTTATGGGTAATTCATGTTTAAGTCATGTTAGTTTTGGAATCAAAATTTCACTTGCTACATGTTAAGGAAATCAAAAATTGGTTTTGCTTTATGGAGAATATACCTTATGGACATCGTTGAAAGGTTTATAAACTAAGGGCCACTTCCTATGTTAAACTTTTTACATGCAGAATATTTCATATACTGCCCGAAATGTAAATTGCACGTTCAGAAAACTAGTGTTTTTCACTGTGCATCATAGAGGCAACTGTTAACTGCGATCGGCTATATTTGATGTGGTAAATACGTTTAGCACCATGTAATACACAACGTGGAATCAGGTTTATGCGGATAAATAACAGTGCTTAGGAACTGGAAAGCAGTTCTGCTGATATGAGGAACACCACACTAAGGCTGTGATGCTACATGCATTTTTTAGGGAAGGAGGGAGGGAGTTTTCTAAAAAAATAAATGGGATGCTACTAAGGTGTAAACATGCCTAGGATTCTACTGCATGGCTGCAATCCTGTACACAGCTGGGAATGCGCCTTAGACTTCTAAATAGAAGTACAGGATTGCACCATAGAGGACTTTCGGCTAATGATACAAAGAATTCTGGTAGACTGGAGATCTTTCACACTTCACACATTTACTTGGGCAATGTTCAGTGGTACCTCTGGTTATGTACTTAATTCGTTCCGGAGGTCCGTTCTTAACCTGAAACTGTTCTTAACCTGAAGCACCACTTTAGCTAATGGAGCCTCCTGCTGTTGCCGCGCCGCCGGAGCATGATTTCTGTTCTCATCCTGAAGCAAGTTCTTAACCCGAGATAATATTTCTGGGTTAGAGGAGTCTGTAACCTGAAGCGTCTGTAACCTGAAGCATGTGTAACCTGAGGTACCACTGTACAGAGAAAACAGGCAATCTGTCTACCGGTGTTATAAATCAGGAGATCTCCCATCCCATCTACTATGAAGTTCTCCTGACCGTCTTCACAACGCTTAGTTGTTACTTAGGCACCAGCAGTGGTGTCTTTTGGGACGGAAGGCAAGGAAACCAGCAGTAAGTGGAGGCAGAGGCAATGGCAGGCAAGAGGCCATGCTCCTCGCTGCTCAATTCTACAAGGGCAGCACCAAGCCTAAGCAAGAGGAAGCTGATGGGTGGTGTCGCCCCTTGGACTGATTCTAAGTAAGAAAGTGAGTAGCTGGGGACACCACCCCATTCACACTCATGGACCAGCCTCCGTTGGGTACCAGCACCTGTGATTCAAGAGTAATCGGTATTTTAGCTGCGTTTGAAGCCATTCAACAAACTTGTCGGGAGAGAACCTTGTTGGCTGTTCACTGCAGTTGGTGCCAATTCATCACCCAACTTTTTATGAATGGGTGGGATTTGTGGTGGAATAAGAGGAGAGACCCTGCTTTTGATTTCTTAACTGCAGTTAAGCGATTGTCCTACTTATGTTTCCACTGACCTCTTAATAGCTTGTGGGCTCAGTTGCCATATACCAGGCATAGGCAAACTTGGCCCTCCAGTTTTTGAGACTACAATTCCCATCATCCCTGACCACTGGTCCTGTTAGCTAGGGCTGATGGGAGTTGTAGTCCCAAAACATCTGGAGGGCCGAGTTTGCCTATGACTGCTATATACCATGTACCCCAGTGGTTTGCATTACATAACTGGATGGGGATCAGAAATTCATGTTGGCGTGTAGATAATGATACTTGCCTATTCCAGTTTTGTGGTGTAGGTTTTTTACAGTAGCTGTAAATATTTAATACTGTGTTCTGCTTTTTCCATTCGTAATTTCAGGTGGTTGTTCTTTTTTAATGATAATAATCTCTGTAAGGCTATAATTTTTGGGTAGCTTTCATAACTGCATCTGTCACTTTTCTAATCATCCATCGTGATTCAGAAGTAGTTGGGTGCACCATAATATTGTCGCAAGTTTCCATAGCCATGTTGGCTGTAGCAGCAGCAAGATTGCAGTGACACTTGAAAAGACTGGTGTTTTTAGTATGGCACAAGCTGTTTCGGGCTAGAAGATGACTCTAGTTCATAAATGCATATGGTATAAAAGGTGTATGAGTTTTTTAAAATGCCACAAGATTATTTATTGTTTATGGTGTGTGGAATGAATTGTGACCATGAATGGAGATACATACCATATTTTTCCATGAATAAGACTATGCTTTTTTGCTTTTATACTATATGGCCTCGGCCCAGTATACCTGAAGGAGCGTCTCCACCCCCATTGTTCTGCCCGGACACTGAGGTCCAGCGCCGAGGGCCTTCTGGCAGTTCCCTCATTGCGAGAAGCAACGCTACAGGGAACCAGGCAGAGGGCCTTCTCGGTAGTGGCGCCCTCCCTGTGGAACGCCCTCCCATCAGATGTCAAAGCGATAAACAACTACCTGACATTCAGAAGACATCTTAAGGCAGCCCTGTTCAGGGAAGTTTTTAATGTGTGACATTTTAGTGTATTTTTGATCTCTGTGGAAGCTGCCCAGAGTGGCTGGGGAAGCCCAGCTAGATGGGCAGGGTACAAATAATAAATTATTATTATTATTATTATTATTATTATTATTATTATTATTATTATTAAAAAGGAAAAAATTGGGTGTTGTCTTATACATGGATAGGGAATACAGAGCAGGGATATGTGATTAATGGCAGCAGCAAGCAGGAGATTGGCAGCGGCGATTGGGCGGGTGATTGGTGGCTGCGGCAAGGCCTGCTGGTGATTGGCTGTGGCTGCGGCAATTGGGCAGGCGATTGGTGGCTGCGATTGGCTGTGGCAATTGGGCGGGTGGGCTGTTGGTGGCGGCTAGCGGGCAGACAATTGGTAGCTGTGGCGAGGTGTGCAATCGGCAGTGGCGGGCAGGCGGGTGAGTGATTGGCGGAAGTGACCTTCCCTACCGCCCAAAAAGCTAAACAACTTAATTTCTTAATTTTGGGTTTAAAAAAATAGGGGTCGTCTTATACATGGGGGGGTGTCTTATACACGGAAAAATACAGTACTCTCATCCGAATAATAACAGATAAAACTAGCAAATTCAGTGGCGCTCAGATTACAAAAATCCACATCTGCTTTTGGCTTTCATGTGTTTGATGGTTGTGTGTTCTATTCCTAACTCAAATTACATATCTGCATCCCCATTGCATGCTTTGCCCTTCCCTCAATTACAATAATGTGGGGGGGGGGAGAGAATGCTTGCAAATGGGTATGATGTTTAAACCCTTATTCCCTTTCCGTTAAAATCCTTACTCTCAGATTCTTTTTTAAACCTTTGTGCTGATGTGTTTCGATGAAGTTAATTTTCATGCGCTGTTTGTTGCTCATACTGCAAATTGCCTTGGAAATGATTTAAGTGGAAAAACGAGGTGTGCTTTTAATGAATGATTTTACATGGTACGGTCCTTGCACTGCATCACTTCAGACCGCAGGAGGCTAGATCCTGTTTAAGGCAATACCTGGTCAGTTAATAGCCCAGGGTATTCAGGGTGGTGGCTTTCCATGGGACCTGATTGTTAGACAATTGCTCTTTGACACAGAATCACCCCGGAAGGTAGTTTCTGAGGATAGAAAGATGCAGAGAGAGCTGGGTTTGGGACTCTGCAAGCTCTGGATAGTGCCTTTTGCAGGGGACTCTTTCTAATTATACTATCCATGTGTTTGTCTACTGTCAGAAACAGTATGTGTGTTGCTGCGACTCACAAGCTGGAAGAGTGCTGTTGTGCTCAGGGCCTGCATTTGGCCTTTGCTTAGGCATCTGGTAAGGTTAAGGGTAAAGGGACCCCTGACCATTAGGTCCAGTCATGGCTGACTCTGGGGTTGCAGCACTCATCTCACTTTATTGGCCAAGAGAGCCGGTGTACAGCTTCCGGGTCATGTGGCCAGCATGACTAAGCCGCTTCTGGCGAATCAGAGCAGCGGCACGGAAACGCCATTTACCTTCCCGCCGGAGCGGTACCTATTTATCTACTTGCACTTTGACGTGCTTTCGAACTGCTAGGTTGGCAGGAGCAGGGACCGAGCAACGGGAGCTCACCCCGTCGCGGGGATTCGAACCACCGACCTTCTGATCAGCAAGTCCTAAGCTCTGTAGTTTAACCCACAACGCCACCCGCATCCCAGGCATCTGGGAGGCTACCATGAAAGCAGATGCCGGGCAAGATGGGCCATTGGTCCAATCCAACAACCTCTTATGTTCTTTAAGGTTTTATGTGGGTTTGGCTGTTAGTAGGAGAGCTACTCTCTGCCTCCACCTATGCTCAACTTTTGCAAAGCCCAATAAGACCCCAGTGATCTAACAAAAGAAACGACACTTGCTTAAGTTCTACATTCTTGGAATTTCTCACCCCTGGAAGAAAAACGTGGCAGGGATAGCAACATTAAACTGTCATCATATTTACTGCCTGTTTTTAAGCTATTTTTAGGTAGTGTGGAATAATAGCTATTGCAGTGGAATAAATGCATTAAACACATACAATCCAATATACCGTATTTTTCTAAGATGCCCCCATGTATAAGACGCCCCCTATTTTGGGGGACTCAGATTTAAGAAAATGGGGGGAGATGGCCCCGTGTATAAGACGCCCCCTAATTTTTGACATTTTTTGGGGGGGGACGTAGTCTTATACACGGAAAAATTACTTTGTTACACATTGGGCTTTTTTGGTAAATATTTTCATAGGACTGTGCTTCTGGTTGGCTCCGACTCCATATTAAAAATTTAGTAGGAACCCATGATTTTCACAGTTTCTTTTAAGACTTACGTCGAAACAAGGGTCCTTGTCAGTGGGGAGTTAGGATTTGGGAATACTCGTTAACTAACAATAAAGGTCAGGTGTGTTATTATATAACTGAGGTGTGTCAAATGTTTGTTTATTTTCTCCATTTGGAAACTTAAGTAACTGGATTGGTATCCAATGCTGTATATTAGACTGCAGAAGTTTTGAAAATTTAACTATTCAAAACAGGAATGGCATTCTCTGTAAAATGCTCTTTAATCTACGATAGTGTAAAAATACACACTATTTTAAACATAGTTGAAAAAGCAATAGATAAAAAATTAAGACTCCTGAAAGCCTTTTAAAAAAACCTTTATGCAGGTCATATATACAAGATAAAACATAAGACAGTATAAAATGGAAAATATTTTGAACTGTCATATAAACAATTTTACACTTGTGACTGTACAATTTATTTTTGAATTATTTACAAATATACATGTTCTATGAGCTGGTGCTGAATTTATATTGAACTTTTGAGATGGCAGATTGACAATTCAGTCTTTTATAATATCAAACTTCCACTTTTTCATTTTATACATTTACAAGCGTGGCATATTTTTTTATAGTATACATATACAAAATGTTGCCGTGAGGAGTGCTTCTGTTCAGGGTTCCAGCTACATGACTCCATTCACACAAACACCCTTGGTTATTGCCACCCCGCTCCTCCATCCATGCCCACGGGATATGCTCATAGCTGTCAACGTTTCCCCTTAATAAGGGAAATTCCCTTATTCCGAATAGGATTCCTCGCAAGACAAGGGAAAAGTTGACAGCTATGGGTATGCTTAGTTCCCCTGTTTCAAGTATCCCCCCCCATCTCTTTCCCCTACATGGGATGGGGTTTTGTTGTGGGGTGGGTTGGGTGAATGTACCACTGCTCAGTCCTAGCTACGTTGATTATTAAATGTTTCTCCATTGATTTATATGCATAATTCTCTCTTCTGTCCACTGGGACACTAAAAAATATATTACCAGTGTGAACTAGAAAGTCATCTAGTTTTTCAGCCGGAACTCGCCGGAACTCAGTTCCAGCATCTCTCAGATGGGCGCCATTGCCATTACAGTCATACCTTGGCTTACAGAAGCTTCGGGTTGTGTGATTTCAGGTTGCGCACTGCGCCGAATCCGGAAGTACCGGAACGGGTTACTTCCGAGTTTCAGTGCATGCGCAGAAGCACTGAATTGTGAGGTTAAGGGGTGATATGATAGCCATGTTCAAATATATAAAAGGA
>JAXCMG010000058.1:1732379-1744331 GCA_034642415.1 Podarcis siculus | reverse complement strand
CCCTTGTGGTCTCTTCCAACTCTATGATTCTATGATTCTATGATTCTGTGACCCACGCATGCACAGATGCGCTGCTGCGGGTTACGAACGTGCTTCCCTCACGGATCACGTTCGCAACCTGAGCATCCACTGCATAAGAGAAGAAGAGGTGTTCATGGTGATTTCCAGCACCTCATTTTTCTAGAAAAATATTGCAGACCATGAGGCGATTCTTTCTACTCCACGTTTTTCTGTCTTCCTGTTCCAGCCACCTGACTGACTAAGTTGTCAATTCCCCCCTCTCAACTTTCTGTGCCCCTTAGCCATCAAGGGGCTGTTGTTTTTTATCTTCAGACTTTTTGTACCTGTGCGACCTTTGTCAGCCGGTACTTCTCTCTTGTGTCTCAGTGGTACAGTTCTGGTTACATTAGTACAAGGGTGGGAAGAGTCAAATCAGAATTAATATTGGCATATAGATACACACCCATGGTATAAAGTGGTTTCCTCCAAGATTGAACTGGTTCCCCCAACACTGACAGTGTCTAGATGGTTTTTCAGTGGTTTTATACTCCCAACATTTGGTTTCCTGCTCATCAGTGGGTACGACAATTAGAATTTTGTTTCTGATGGTGCCTGTGGGGTGGGAAGAAGCAAATTAAAAATGGCTCAGCTTTTGTAAGTTGCTTTTGAGTTCGCCTTTCGGGAGAAAAAGACGAATAAATATTAATATCAAAAATAAAGTAAAAAACGCCTTCCCCCATCAGTCTCCCAAAATTTCAAGTTATGTTAGGAGTTGACCGTCACTATGCAGTTGTGTCTTCTGTTGACTACATACACAGCCACTGCTTAATTTGTCGCTGCCGTAAGGTATAGCAATATTGATGGAGCCAGTAAGGTAAAAGTAAAGGGACCCCTGACCATTAGGTCCAGTCGTGGCCGACTCTGGGGTTGCGGTGCTCATCTCGCTTTATTGGCCGAGGGAGCCGGCGTACAGCTTCTGGGTCACGTGGCCAGCATGACTAAGCCGCTTCTGGTGAACCAGAGCAGCGCATGGAAACGCCGTTTACCTTCCCGCTGGAGCGGTACCTATTTATCTACTTGCATTGCATACTTAAACTGACCATGCCTATTGGGGCCTCAGTTCTACCTTCCTGTAAAAGGGACTGCACTTCTTTCTTTTAGCAGATCTGTTTCAGGGCAATAGGGCCCCCCCCCCCCCATGCTTCTATCTTTACTGATGATTTTAAAAATTGGGTAGGAAAGTGTCCCTTACCATGAGCTCCCGACTGCGTAGTCCATTTGTATTGACTATATAATGATCCTTGTCTTCTTTTTCCTGTGATGGAATAGACGGGTTAAGAGTTAGTAAAGGATATGGGTTTCTCTTCTTTCCTTTAAGTAGCTGGTAGGGTTGAGTGATATATCAATATATCATCCAAAAACCAGTTTGAGGTCCATATCGTGATATCAGATTCTTGATTTTTGACCTGGCAATATATCGCGAATCATGACGTTTGTGGGCTATGCAAAAATCACAATGCGGGGAAAACCAGGAAACCATCTTGCTCTGCGTAGCTCCATCCTTATTTCAGACACTGCAATATATCGGCATATCGCAATTTCTATCTGGTGATATATATCGTGATGTTGAAAACCAGATATCGCCCAGCCTTAGCAGTGGGCACTCGTCCATTAGGGCAAGTGGGGTGCTGCCACACCACAGAGGCGGGTTTAAGGGAGCGCAACCGGTTCACCTGCCAAGCCAAGAGGGTGCCACAGAGGGCACCTCGACAATGACAAACAATGGAAGGTGGGAGGTGGAGGGGGCACTAAGTTTTGGTGTGGCACAGGGCGTCACTGAAATTTTAAAGCCCAAGTCGGCCACTGCCCACCACCTTTAGTCTGCACTCAGGCAGTCCCTTCCTGCCTTCTTTATATCCAGTCCAGGAGATGGCACAGGTTCAAACTCATCCGTCTCTGTGCCGTCCCTTGTAAAACTCGGCAAGGAGGAACATGAGGGCAAAATGTAGAATGAATTGGCTCTGCCTACAGCGCCACCTACTGTTGGACTCCCTGCTTTTCACCCTACCAGCCCTAGCCAACACAGCATTTAAAGTATCAGTTTGTTCGTAGTTTTGCCAAACTGACCTCAGTACTGTAATTCAGTTTGAGATTCTGCTTGCAACAGGAATTACTTTTATTTCAACCAAATCTGTCTCCAGGCCAAGTTACTATGGATGGAGGGATGGTCTTAGAAACCTACCTATATGCAAATGTACAGCTGTGGTTTCTAATATGAACGAAAGGTAAGACGTTTGCCCAAGTAAAGAGCAGTTACTGCAGCATTTTCCTTACCATATTGGGTTTGTACTTTGGTGCGCTGAGCTCAAGGTCCTTTTTTAGCAATATGTATAAAACTGCATCATGGACGGTGAGGAAAAACATGGACGGTTTAATTTCATCATCAAAAAATCCACATCTTTCCAGTTTATCCAGAACGCCATCTGGAGGGGGAAAGAAAAAAAGGTTAGTAAAAAATCTCAAGCACAACATTCAAATTTATTTAACTAATAATAATAATAATAATAATTTATTATTTATACCCTGCCCATATGGCCGGGTCTCCCCAGCCACTCTGGGCAGCTTCCAACAAAACACTAAAATACAATAACCTATTAAACATTAAAAGCTTCCCTAAACAGGGCTGCCTTTAGATGTCTTCTAAAAGTTTGGTGGTTATTTTTCTCTTTGACATCTAGTGGGAGGGCGTTCCACAGGGTGGTGCCACTACCGAGAAGGCCCTCTGCCTGGTTCCCTGTAACTTGGCTTCTCGCAGTGAGGGAACCGCCAGAAGGCCCTCGGCGCTGGACCTCAGTGTCCGGGCAGAACGATGGAGGTGGAGACGCTCCTTCAGGTATACAGGACCGAGGCCGTTTAGGGCTTTAAAGGTCAGCACCAACACTTTGAATTGTGCTTGGAAACGTACTGGGAGCCAGTGTAGGTCTTTCAATATTTTATTTCAGATTCAGGAACTTGGTCGCGGGCTTCCCAACCCTTCACTTTCAGAAATGTTTCGCTTTGAAACAAACAGAGGGGCAAACCCAGAACCTGACACTGATTGTCAGGAGTCAAGCCAGCAGTAGATTTTGGAACTGGCATCTAGAGAGATGATAGGCAGGGATGCACCCATCTTGCTCTGCCGAAGAAGCTCTAGGTAGATAAGCCTCCACAGGAAGGAAATCTCTTTACACTAACAGGCCAGAGCAGATCAGCTGGTAACTCTCATCATTGCAAAAGGCCAGGCTTACTCCTATGAGCGACTAGAAGATTCAGTTTTAATTGTTCATTGTTAGCTGTGCTCTGCCTTTCTACGTCAGGCAACATCACCCCAAACTCCACAGGACCTTGGTTTAACATTGATGCCATTTGGTACAAAGCAAGAGTACTCTATGTGACCTAAAGCTTAAAATATAGATTAAAAAAGGTAAAGGATGCCTGACAGTTAAGTCCAGTCATGAACGACTCTGGGGTTGCGGCGCTCATCTCGCTTTACTGGCTGAGGGAGCCGACGTTTGTCCGCAGAAAGTTTTTCCGGGTCATATGGCCAGCATGACTAAGCCACTTCTGGCGAAACCAGAGCAGCGCACAGAAACGCTCTTTAGCTTCCCGCCAGAGCGGTACCTATTTATCTACTTGCACTTTGACGTGTTTTCAAACTGCTAGGTTGGCAGGAGCTGGGACTGAGCAATGGGAGCTCACCCCACTGCGGGGATTCAAACCGCTGACCTTCTGATCGGCATGACCTAGGCTCAGTGGTTTAGACCACAGCTCCACCAGTGTCCCAAATAGCTTCACCCTCAGATAGCCTCTGAGGAAATTGTTCTAACTGCGTATTGTAAGTAGCTGAGATCTATTTCTGGGTAACTATATTTAAGATGGGGTGCCAGGCTACACTGTGTTCATCCCCCGTACAACTGAAGAAAAAGCGCCACTGAAATTTCTGGGAATCATACATAAGTAAGTACTTTTAGCATTTTAGGGACAGACCTAAGATAAGACACAAACTTTGAACATGCCACTGCTGTTCTTTAAATAATCAAAAATAGAACGGGGTCAACTCACCGTGTGCTCCCACAATATATACATCCACATCAATCCGGACAAATTCTTTCAAAGTCTGTTAAATGAGAAATTTACAGATAGGTTGACGGCAGGATGGACTGTTAAAAGCTTGCTTCTGTCACAAGCTTACTAGGTGACCGTAAGCAAGTCACCACTTCCAAACTTCAGAGTTCCTCCCCACTCTCCCATTCCTGTCTGCAATATTTGGATGGTAATTCTGGCTTTCCATAGAGGATTAATGAAATAACATGCCCAATGTGGTTTGAACACACCAAAGTAATATATCCATGCTGTGTCTTATTGCTACAGTATACAGTCATACCTTGGATCTCAAACGCCTTGGCTCCCGAACAAATTGGCTCCCGAACTATCGAAACCCAGAAGTGAGAGTTCCAGTTTTCGAATGTTCTTTCGGAAGCTGAACGTCTGATGGGGCTTCCGATTGGCTGCAGGAAGCTCCTGCAGCCAATAAGAAGCTGTGTTTTGGTTTTCGAACATTTTGGAAGTCGAATGGACTTTCGGAATGGATTCCGTTCGACTTCCAAGGTACGACTGTAGTAATTTTAGGTTGGATTTTCACATTTGTGTTTGAGACAGTAAAGTCAACTTTTGCCCGTCACTTTCATATGGCTGGTTTCTCACCCCCTCTTACCGCATGGTGAGATCTGACATGTCCTGAATAATGCAAACAATTGATGGATTTCTAAAACATGCCTGTTCTGTGGCTCTTTAGAGTTACAGGTTTTTGTCCATTGAATGAGCTGTGCAGAATAAACATGTATTTTGTTCCAGCATGGTATTATGTCAGACTAGGGCTTGGGAAGCTCAGGTTGAAATTGTTACTTGGACTAAATTCAGTTGTTTGCCATTTATCAGTCTAACTTAGCTCACAGGTTTGTAGTGCGCATTACAAAAAGGGGTACAGAAAAAAGCAATGTACACTGCGCTTTGGCGTTCTTAGAGTAAGTGTGAGACACAAATGTAATAAAATGAAGGAATAATTAGCTTTACACTTCTTGGCTGGAAGATGTACGGAGGAAAATTACCTGTCCAAGGACTCTCAAAGCAGAAACGTCAAGAAATGACACAGCCGAGAAATCGAGGATGACGCTGTGTGTGTCGATTTTCGGAACCATGATGTTGGGAGGAAGGTCTGAGTTCCAGTCTATCTGAATCGGCAAGTCTTTGGTATATGTGGGCTGGTCCAGTTCTTCAATGCGGTTGTTGTCCAGCTCTTCGTCAGAGTCGCTTATGCCATTAACAGTGCAAATCAAGCCTTTCTGTATCAGAGGAAGAAAATGACCAGAATTCCAATTATTAACGAAAAGATAACTTAGTACACTTGACTGCCGGTTCTACTGTTAAAGGTTACCTGTTTACCTATAAGTTGCTGGGCAGGGGGAAACAGGAATGAGAGAGAAATTCTTTAAGATAGTAACGGTTTGTAAATCTTAGAAGAACGTAAGTGAGAAGGAGAAAGCGTAGGGCTACTTCAGGCACTATTTTTTGTGATTCCTAGGCTCTAAGCCCCAAACTTCATTTTATACCGCTCCCAATGCCTCCTAAAGCTGGTCTATTTTTCAGTCACTTAAGAGTTCCTTCCTTCCTGTTCATTCATTTCCTCCTTGTTTTCCTTGGTTTTTTTTTAAATGTCCCTCCACCAACTTCCTACATAGTTTCAGAACAGTTGGCAGTATTTTATTTGAATATATATATATATATACAGTGGTACCTCGGGTTACATACGCTTCAGGTTACACACTTTGCTAACCCAGAAATAGTGCTTCAGGTTAAGAACTTTGCTTCAGGGTAAGAACAGAAATCGTGCTCCGGCGGCGTGGCAGCAGCAGGAGGCCCCATTAGCTAAAGTGGTGCTTCAGGTTAAGAACACTTTCAGGTTAAGAACAGACCTCCAGAACGAATTAAGTACTTAACCCGAGGTACCACTGTATAAACAAAACATTTTTTCCTGGTCATATGACTTAGTAAAAGTACATTTTCCCACCAGCTGAGAACAAAGTGGCATACTTTTTCAGAGTAGTAGGCAATTGGACTACGTTTCAGATTAGTTAACCTAGAGCAGGGGTCAGCAAACCTATTCAGTAGGGGGCCAGTCCACTGTCCCTCAGACCTTGTGGGGGGCCAGACTATATTTTGGAAAAAGAATAATAGTGAACGAATTCCTATGCCCCACAAATAACCCAGAGATGCATTTTAAATAAAAGGACACATTCTACTCAAGTAAAAACACACTGGTTTCCGGACCATCTGCAGGCCAGATTTAGAAGGCGATAGGGCCGGATCCAGCCCCCGGACCTTAGTTTGCCTAGCCATGACCTAGAGCAACCCCAAATAGATTATTCATGAAGGAACATGATCCTGGACAGACAAAATGTTGCACACCCCAGTCCAAGAGATTTTAGGGTTTGTTTGTTTTTTAAAAGAAATCTTAGTTTTAATTCAAAAATATGTCAATTTGTACAGGTTTATACAGGCGCTTTCTTCAACTGCCAGCTTTTTATGATCTCAGGAATGCTCTAAAAACTGCCGCTTAACGTCTCTTATGGTAAAATGGCATTGCTGAACATTGTATCACTTGATGGCAGCCTGGCATGTGTCTTACACCTGAGTGTACTGCTAATGCCTACTTGTGTTAAGTATATGTAATATTGGGAGTATATGTAATATTTGTTTTCCCAGTAGTGATGTATGGAAGTGAGAGCTGGACCGTAAAGAAGGCTGATCGCCAAAGAATTGATGCTTTTGAATTATGGTGCTGGAGGAGACTCTTGAGAGTCCCATGGACTGCAAGAAGATCAAACCTATCCATCCATAAGGAAATCAGCCCTGAGTGCTCACTGGAAGGACAGATTGTGAAGCTGAGGCTCCAGTACTTTGGCCGCCTCATGAGAAGAGAAGACTCCCTGGAAAAGACCCTGATGTTGGGAAAGATGGAGGGCACAAGGAGAAGGGGACGGCAGAGGACGAGATGGTTGGACACTGTTCTCGAAGCTACCAGCATGAGTTTGACCAAACTGCAGGAGGCAGTGGAAGACAGGAGTGCCTGGCGTGCTCTGGTCCATGGGGTCATGAAGAGTCGGACACGACTAAACGACTAAACAACAACAGCATGTGAATGAGTTAAGGACTACTGAGTTTTCCCAGTAGTGATGTACATATGGAAGCGAGAGCTGGACCATAAAGAAGACTGATCGCCGAGGAATTGATGCTTTTGAATAATGGTGCTGGAGGAGACTCTTGAGAGTCCCATGGACTGCAAGAAGATCAAACCTATCAATTCTGAAGGAAATCAGCCCTGAGTGCTCACTGGAAGGACAGATCCTGAAGCTGAGGGTCCAATACTTTGGAGAAGACTTCCTGGGAAAGACCCTGATGTTGGGAAAGATGGAGGGCCCAAGGAGAAGGGGACGACAGAGGACGAGATGGTTGGATAGTGTTCTCGAGGCTACCAGCATGAGTTTGACCAAACTGCAGGAGGCAGTGGAAGACAGGAGTGCCTGGCGTGCTCTGGTCCATGGGGTCACGAAGAGTCAGACACGACTAAATGACTAAACAACAACAACAACAATATTTGGGAGCCCCCACTAGCCCCAGTGACTTTCAAAAAATGATCTTCAGACTCCTGCAAGGTTTGTTGACTGGGATGAGACACTTGTAAATTCAGTGAGAGGTCTGCACCATTGAATGAATGCAGGATACTTACAGGTGTGACTTGAAGCTCTCCTTTCTTCAGCATCCTTCTAATTTTCCTCAGGGCTTTGTTGCGCTTGCGTAGCACCCTCAGTGGGTTAAACCCAACCTGAAACATTTGATTTGATTGGGTTTAGCTTGTTAAATTCACCGCTCTTGTAAGTCCTGAGTGTTACATGCACCTTGCACTCAGCTACATTAGTCAAAATAAAGGTAAAGGGTAAAGGGACCCCTGACCATTAGGTCCAGTCGTGGCCGACTCTGGAGTTGCGGTGCTCATCTCGCTTTATTGGCCAAGAGAGCCGGTGTACAGCTTCCGGATCATGTGGCCAGCATGACTAAGCTGCTTCTGGCAAACTAGAGCAGCGCACGGAAGTGCCGTTTACCTTCCCGCCGGAGCGGTACCTATTTATCTACTTGCACTTTGACGTGCTTTCAAACTGCTAGGTTGGCAGGAGCAGGGACCGAGCAACAGGACCTCACCCCGTCGCGGGGATTCGAACCGCCAACCTTCTGATCGGCAAGTCCTAGGCTCTGTGGTTTAACCCACAGCGCCACCCGCGTCCCATTAGTCAAAATACAGTGTTATAAATGCGTTATAACACTGTGACACCAGACAGCACTGTACAGCTGAAATCGCAACTCAATGCTATTTTCAGTTGTGAGCTTTCCAACTGTTTTTTGCATAGCGTTTTCAGAGCGTTTTTTAATCGCTGCGTAGATCTAGCCCTTGGTTCACTGTCCAATATCCAATATTACATGAAAAATAATTTCTGTTAAGGAATTATCACCCACTCTCTCCAAGATTCCTAGGGGTTCTGGGCACTCACCCAGGGTCTGTGTTCTTTTGGAGAATTGAAACACAGCGGAGACTATTGTAGATTTAAGAAATATGGCTTATTCACCCAGTTACCCTGCAACCTTCCAAATTCCCAGTCTCTGTTCACACCTCAGAGCAAGGGGGAAGAGTTCTCTTGCCTTGCCAGTGGTCCTCAATGGCCCTGTCTTGTTTCTTAATGGCCCTAGCATGGCCAGGTCGTCTTGCATAGTCTATTCCAAGAATTTCTCTGCAGCTTGTATTTCTCCCTTCACATCCCATATACAGTGGTACCTCGGTTCTCAAAATTAATCTGTTCCGGGAATCTGTTCAACTCCCCAAACCATTCAAAAACCAAGGCGTTACGAAACTCAAGGCAGTAGAAACATAAGATGATTGGACCCCATTGAACTTGAAGCATGGGAAGCCCCAACAAAAAAATATAATTTGGCAATATATTTGGACTTTATGATATGTATTTGTATAATTTGGAATATTTAATGTGATCTGATTGGATTGTTCAAATGGAAAACTTAATAAAAATTAATTTTTTTAAAAAAACCAATGCGTAACTTCCGATTGGCTGCAGGAGTTTCTGCACTCAAGCAGAAGTCGCGTCAGACGTTCGACTTCCAAAAAATGTTCCGAAACCGGAACACTTACTTCCAGGTTTGCGGCGTTAGGGAGCCAAGCCGTTCAAGAACCAAGGTACTACTGTAATCAAAATCCTACCATTTATTAATTTCTAGGGTTTCAGGGGGTCCCCTCCCCAAATCTATAACAATATGCTTACCGCTGCAATCAATTTATCCTTGAAGAATTCAATATTAGCAAAGAAGATTGGGGATGGGCATCTGAAAATTTTCACTCCCTCTGGCTCATATATCTAGGTCAAAAATATGCATATTAGTTTAGCGCATCGTTTCACAATCAACAGGCAGACACCAACTGCTGCAGGCAAGAATCAGGTTCTTACATCTCTGTAATCCTTCCTGTTTCTGTAGATGTCTCTTCTTCCAACATTAGCCAAAACTGTGCATTTTGGACTGAAAAACAAATAGAAAAATCAAATGAGTTGACTAACACACTGTAAGGGGTATTCATCAGACTTCCATTTCAATAAAGATGAACACCTTTGATGGGACTTGTACTCCAACAACTGTAGGGCCATAGGTTCCCCATGTATAGAATGGTATTATTAAGTTTAAACCAACTTAGCAAAGTAATTTCCTTGCCCTACGAAGCCCTGATAGCTGCAATTCTGTAAGGGGATGTCGTTCTCTTTCTAGCAGTAAGTTCTCCATAGCCTCATCAAATTATAAATTTCTGGGTTTTTCTGGGGTGGGGAGTCAGCTAGGATATACTGGTATAAAACTGATACAGTTGTACCTCGGGTTACATACGCTTCAGGTTACATACATTCAGGTTACAGACTCTGCTAACCCAGAAATAGTGCTTCAGGTTAAGAACTTTGCTTCAGGTTGAGAACAGAAATCGTGCTCCGGTGACATTGTGCCCAGTGGGAGGCCCCATTAGCTAAAGTGGTGCTTCAGGTTAAGAACAGTTTCAGGTTAAGTACAGACCTCCGGAACGAATTAAGTACTTAACCTGAGGTGCCACTGTACGCGTTTATGTTTGACCAATCCTAATGCTCAGAAAGTCCAATGGGACTTATATTCTCAAGTTAGTGTACATAGGATTACAGCATTATGGGAGTTTGGTAGACACTCAATACATCCTGCAGTATTTTACTTTATGAAAATGTTTGCTGTGATTCAGGGGTGCCAACTTGTATAAAAAAAGTTGGGGGGGTCAGTCGTGTCAGGCACAAGCTCCGCAGCTAAAGCGCAGTTCCTTCTGGCATGGAGCCAGGTTCCGATGAAGGAGCCTGCTGTGGGGGCGCCAATGTGTGCCCCCTCTCAAAATTGCACCTGGGGCCATGGCACCCCCCCCATGCTATGCCTCTGTCTTCTGGCCGTTAATCTTTTTTTTTTAACCATTTAACTGTATGGATTGCATTTATAATTATTATTTTTAAATTAATAATTATTACATGAATATGACAAGTTGGGAAGATGGACTCACAATTGTGCACGGAATATAACAGTGAGGAGTTCGAATCCCACTCCAGCTGCCAACCCGAGATCCAGACCCAGTAAGATGCCAGCAAGGAAGGTCACGATCCAGATAAGCTGAGAAAAATAGATAGATATTGAAGAATCAGGTATCATGGACACATTTATCTACTTGCACTGCATGCTTTCGAACTGCTAGGTTGGCAGGAGCTGGGACTGAGCAACGGGCGCTCATCCCGTCGTGGGGATTCGAACCGCCGACCTTCCGATTGGCAAATCCAAGCGGAACAGTGGTTTAAACCACAGTGCCACCCGCACCACCTTAAAACACATGGTTTCCCCCAAAGGCATTCTGGGAACTGTTGTTTACCCCTCACCGCGTGACAGCATCCTAAAGAAACAGCAGCTCCCATGATTCTTTGGAGGAAGCCATGTGCTTTAGATCTGCATTAAATACACTTCCCATATATGACGTTGATGCGACCGAAACGCTTCTCTCGGGTTTTGGAGCGTATGGATTGTTGAGCTGCCTCTGTGATAGCACAGGTTTTGTATGCATGCTGAGCTTGGCCTTCTTATAGATAGGCCTTTTGAAAACTATTGCTCTGACCGTGGAATGCCATATTTTTCGCTCTATAAGACACACTTTTCTCCTAAAAAATAAGGGGAAATGTCTGTGCGTCTTATGGGGCGAATGTGTGGTCGATCGCTGGCTCCCTTTCTGGCTCCGCCCCCTTGCCCAGGCCTCCATTGTTGAATGATCTGCAGATGGAGGCTGTTTATTTCCCCAGCTGATTAGATTATCTGTCTGGAAACTGTAGAAACGGCTCCCTTTCCTTTCCTGAAGAAGCTGCAGAACTGTGATTGAACCCCATAAAAACAGGATTTTTTCCCTTTACAAAGTAAGCTCAACAACTTTGAGCTGATCCTCAAAAAAGGGGCTTTTCCCCTTTGCAAAAGAAGCTGCACAACTGTGAGCTGATCCTCAAAAAAAGGGGTTTTTCCCCTTTCCTCCTCTAAAAACTAGGTGCGTCTTATGGTCAGGTGCGTCTTATGGAGCGAAAAATACGGTGCGTATCATGAATGCATTCCAATTCCATTGACTAAGTGCAATTGAATTAAGTGGGTGCTATGGATTTGTGAACCATTTCTCCTAACAAATATAAAACAAAGCTCACTACAAGGGGGCCAATGAGTGCAAATTATTATTATTATTATTATTATTATTATTATTATTATTATTATTAT
>JAXCMG010000058.1:1538734-1732369 GCA_034642415.1 Podarcis siculus | reverse complement strand
ATTATTATTATTATTATTATTATTATTATTATTATTATTATTATTATTATTATTATTATTACTATTACACCACCCTATACCCGGAGGTCTCAAGGGCGTTTCACAGAATAAAATCAAAAGATAAAACCCAAAATACATAATCAAAGTAAAAACAACCCAATAACCCCACCCCAAAAACTCACATTTTAAAAGGGCATAGGATCCTCACAACATTTATGCCCCTCCCCCCATGTCAGAACTCCTTGTTCTGTCTGGCGAAACTCAAAAGGCAACTATTTTCTGAATGACCACCTTTCACAATCAGTTTTAAAGGAGGGGTTTCTTTTTTTTTTTAATGAATATTTATTGGTATTTTCATAAATCACACAAAACAAAAATAAACAAAACACATAAAGTTTCAGTTACTTATTTTCTTATAACTTGTTTCTCAGACCTCCTCACACCTCCCCTTCTTTATTCCAATTTAAATTGCCAATTCAGCAAGTCCTTAACTTGTTTCTCCACTTTAATTTAATAATTTATTCTAACATATTGTTATTTTATTTTTCTACTTTCTTCCGTTTCCTCCATTTATTTTACAAACCTTATTTTCCTTTAATTTAACCCATTTTAAAAGCCAATTTTAACTTATCCAAACTTCAACATCAATACTTATACCTCCTTATTCATTCTTAAATATTTTTCCTAAAGTCGACCAAAATTTCCCTTCCACGACTTTCCCAATTTCCATACAAATAGCAAAACCAAATAAAAGCAGAACAAATTATAATTGTATACCCTTTGGATTCCTAAACACCACCCACCCTTTCCCCGGTTTCAGTCCCCAACAAATGACCATCAGTCTCAATGTTCTGTTTAGCCTGGACATCTCACGTCCGAGGCACTTAATTCTCTCTAAAGGAGGGATTTCAGGAGTCTTTCACAGCGAGGTTTCTGTTGTTACAGATACTTACGCAGTCGTATCTGTCCTTGCCCCACAAAATCTTGATCTCTTTGAACTGCATCAGCATTCCCTTTAAATTGCCCAGAGCCAAAGCTGCGAGGACTGACTGTCAATGAGAAAACAAAACGAACCTCATGGTGGAATCAAGACACATATTAAAAAAACGCTGTGAAATTGCTTTAAAAAAAAAAAAAGCTTTTTCGAAAAATATTTGGAATTTTTCATAAGCTCACGATCGCCACCTAGTGTCACATTTGTATAATGCACTTAAAACGCACTTAAAACGTCGTATTTGCAGCTGTATAGCTGAGACCCATGTTTAAGGTCATATGGGGGGGAATAGTGCTGTGTGTACTAAAATGCTGTGACTCCCGGGGTGTTGCTGCTTCTCTCCCCTGTTTCCTCTTTGCTTCCTTTCACCACTATGATGTCAAGCTTCGCTGTGTGTAACATAGCTGTCAACTTACAGATTTGAAAATAAAGGACCAGCAGCCTCGAAAATAAGGGATCAGCAGCCAAAATAAGGGATTTTGCTTAGCTTATACATACATCCGCCACTGATGGAGCCATGCTGCTTTGGCTGCCACTGACTGTGTCTTGCAGGGGTTTGGACTAGGTGATCCTAAGGGTCTACAACTCCAACCAAAGAAGAGGGGCAGACAAAACTGATGAACGACGTCGAGATGGCAACGCTTACAGGCAGAATTAGAAACCAGGAAGAGGACCTCTTTCATAAAGAATGGGGAAAGTTTATAATTTAGTTGAAAAGCTATTGTCAAGAGTTACATACATTGGTAGGATTGACAGAAAACTTGTAGTAAAAATTTGAACTATGGATGGACAAATGATTTATAAAAATAGAGTTATGAAAGGGATGCAGAGGGGGAAATCACTACATTAAGAGGCTGCACTGGTTGGAGGGGATGTTAAGCAGCACGTCGGGGCTGCCGTCGTCCTGGCGCGAGGAGTTCCATCAGCCCTTCTCTGCCCGAGGGGGGGGAGGGAGAGAGACTCTCGCCCACACCGCCCGCGAGCCCAGCATGAGGCGGTTGCGGCGCCACAGCGGCTGCTGAAGTGCCGCCCTTCTGCGTCCCTCCCCATCTCCTCCTCTTCCTCCTCCCTCAGGCTGCCTCCTAAGCCGCTGCCGCCTCCGGCTTCCCCTGGCAGCGTGGCGGAAGTCTCACAAGAGAGCAGCTGCCTGCCCGCCCACCACTACCCGTCTCCTCACAACGTGCCCCTGAGGGGGAAAAGGGAGAGATGGAGATGTGGCAGCTCGTGCACGTGCTCTCTCTCGCGGCGGAGGACCCCAAGCCGCTGCTTCCCTCCCAAGGCGGGCGAGCATGAAACCCGGGAAATTTGAGGGACATCATCAATCCGGGACAGCAGCGAGAAATGGCACTGGGATAAGGGAGTTTCCCGCCAAATAAGGGACAGTTGACAGCTATGGTGTGTAACGCATATACTGCAACATGAAATATTCACCATGATGGAAAAAAATAGTGGCACCAAATATACCTTTTTTTTCAACTTGCCTGCACTGTTTTCCTCAATCCACGATGAGGAAAGTGCTAAAATATTAAGCAAGGTCAGAATAACCCAACAATACTTTTTTAAAAAAATTGGAGATGAGAGGCCTTCTTACACAATTATTCTATAGAAGGGCCTTGATTCTCTCTAAAACCCTGTGATGAGACTAGGTGTTCCATCCACACCAGAGATTTAAAGTTCATTCCCCCAAAGAATTCTGGGAACTTCAGTTTGTTTGGGGTGCTGGGATTTGTAGCTCTGCAAGGAGTAAACCACAGTCTCTAAGATTCCTGACGGGGGGTGGGGAGGGAGCCATGACCAGTAAAGCAATATAAATTGGATTTAAATGTATGGTGTAGATGTCAAGTAAACCATATAGACCCCAACAGAAACACCTATATTGTTAGGCAGAGCAAAGCTACTGCTGCCCCAGGTGGCAGATTTGGGGCATTGAGGCATGGCAAATTGCCAGTTATTTTTACTATTACCATTGTTATTGGCAAGTGGGGCGTTTTTTTTATTCTCTAGCTCAGGAAGTGAAAAAATGTGGGCCATTTTGGAGCTTTGCTTTCCTGCTGCCACGTAATTCCTTGCAGAGAAAATTTCCGTCTTTTTTGCTCTATAAGACTCACTTTTTCCCTCCTAAAAAGTAAGGGGAAATGTGTGTGCGTCTTATGGAGCGAATGCAGGCTGCGCGGCTATCCCAGAAGCCAGAACAGCAAGAGGGATTGCTGCTTTCACTGCGCAGCGATCCCTCTTGCTGTTCTGGCTTCTGAGATTCAGAATATTTTTTCCCCTTGTTTTCCTCCTCCAAAAACTAGGTGTGTCTTGCGGTCTGGTGCGTCTTATAGAGCGAAAAATACGGTACTCTATGTAGATCTGAAGAATATCAGGGAAGCATGGCGTTAGGTTCCACTAGTGATGCTACAGTTTTTGTTCCATGCCATTGGAAAGAATGGCATTCTTGGTTGAACGGCTGTTATGCACATAGAAGTCCGTACCTTCTGCAATGGTTCCAAAAGATGACCTATGGCCAAGATGACAATCAAGACAATGACAGCTGAGAGGAGTCCAGCAATCTGCATGAGAAAAGCCCATTGTCAGTCTGCTTCCTAGAATATTGCTTTCTCAAATTCAGTTAGTGCAGGATCTTGGCTTGTCCAATACCTACCTGTGTTTTGCCTCCTGTACTTTCCTGCACACCCGACCTGGACAGCGAAGTGCTTGCAGCAAAACCTTTGAACGCACCGCCAAAGACATTGCCTATTCCAAAGGCGATTAATTCCTTCAAAAACACCAAAAGGATATTTATTACGACCAGATAAGGCATGTCGTAAGCCTTATTTCTCTGGCAATTTATTTATTTTCTTCAAAAGCATTCACATTCCTCTCCATATCCCAGGTTCTTTAAATGTAGAACTGGCATCTGTAGCGATCACTTACCTGGTTAGCGTCGATGGGGTAATCGTGCTTTATGGAATATACTTTCGCCACGGAAAAGGCCACAGCAAAGCCAACAATCGCAATAGCGAAACCGTCACCCACACAGCTTTCAAAGATACCTACATCTGGTGAAAAAGGAGCCTGAAACCTGAAAGCAAAGGTCGGGGGGGTGTTTAAAAAAGCAGGGCATAAATAACCTTTGTAGCATGTTAAGAAAGATGTGATGTGCTGCCTGTGTGTGTGTTCTGTCACACACACCACAATCTACAGGGTTTGCAGGTGTGACTGACTTTAATATGGACAGGACAGAGTGAATTGACTCCATTTTGGCTGTCTCTTAATGCAGGTCAAGCTGGGACGCGGGTGGCACTGTGGGTTAAACCACAGAGCCTAGGACTTGCTGATCAGAAGGTCAGCGGTTTGAATCCCCGCAATGGGGTGAGCTCCCGTTGCTCGGTCCCAGCTCCTGCTAACCTAGCAGTTCGAAAGCACGTCAAAGTGCAAGTAGATAAATAGGTACCACTCCGGCGGGAAGGTAAACGGCATTTCCGTGCGCTGCTCTGGTTCGCCAGAAGCGGCTTAGTCATGCTGGCCACATGACCCGGAAGCTGTACGCTGGCTCCCTCGGCCAATAAAGTGAGATGAGCGCCGCAACCCCAGAGTCGGTCACGACTGGACCTAATGGTCAGGGGTCCCTTTACCTTTTTAATGCAGGTGAATGAGCCTGAGCTTCCACAGCCACCCCCACCATGAACCAGCACCAGCAGGATTGGAAACAACAGCAGCAGATACGTTCTACGCTATGATAATAATGGCTCTCCCCTTTCCTCCTCCTCAAGGCTGGCTTTTGTTCCTGCCTTTTCAAGAAATAACTGGAAGGTCCTGAAATGACACTTCCCTTTGTCTCTTTCCTTCCACCCCCAGCTAAGGAGGGTATACTTCAGTTTCCGTGTGAAAAGAAACAATACAAACAGTAGTTTGGGTCAGAAAACAAGATGGACCCAGGGAGCAACACAGAAGAGGAAAGCAGAGCATCGGGCCCTGTGAGATAACAGTATACAGTGGTACCCTGGTTCTCAAATGCCTTGGTACTCAAACAACTTGGAACCCAAACACTGCAAACCCGGAAGTGTTCCAGTTTGCGAACTTTTTTCAGAAGCCGAACATGTTCCGTTTTGAGTGCTACACTTCCATTTTGAGTGCTACACTTCCAATTTGAGTGTTACACTGAGGTCTGTCTGGTTTTGCTATTTCTTTTGTGTTTTTGTTTTTGGGCCTTTTTTGTTTCGTTTTTGTGACTGTGTGGAACCCATTTCCGCTACTGAGTGATTGATTGATTGTATGAGTGCAGTACATTGTTTATTGCTTACATTTTATGGATCAATGGTCTCGTTAGATAGTAAAATTCATGTTAAATGGCTGTTTTAGGGGTTGTTTTTACGAGTCTGGAACGGATTAATCTGTTTTGCATTACTTTCTATGGGAAAGCGTGCCTTGGTTTTGGAACGCTTTGGTTTTGGAACAGACTTCCGGAACGGATTAAGTTTGAGAACCAAGGTACCACTGTAATGCATTTGGGTGGGGGCCTGGATGTCACCCTCTGGAGATCCTGTGTGGGAGCAAGTAGGCTTTGGCTGTCTACTAGACTGCTTAAGTTGTGCCTCCAGATAACCTCAGTTTGTTTCTTCGAAAATAAACCCCATGACTAGAAAGCCTCCAGAGACCTCCTTCTGAAGAATACCATCGGAGATGGTGAAGTTTTTTGTTCCGAAGGTGACTGGTCATATTAATATCTCCCATCAAACTCATGGATGACTGGCTTATAGTTCATAGCTCAGGACCATTTACAAAGCATTTAACTGTCCTTTGACCATCCTTCTATATTTGGGTCAAGGCGTGGTAAATATGTTCCCCAAAACTTCACTTCTTATCTTAAATTTGTGGCACTATTCCTATTCAAGAATAGGGTGTACTTACCCCTTTTCAAGCTTTCCAACAGTGTCTACCTGGAATTTCCCTTTGAAATCAAAACCATAGGATAACCCAGTTGCGATGACAGTCTGGAAAGAAGCAAAGTGGCCAGCATAAGATTTCAGCAAGGTGTTTCTCAGCTAGCAAGTAGACATATCTTCCATTTGCTAAACCTTTGCCATAATACTTGCCTCCATATTGTCATATTTATCTTAGCTACTTACATTTATATTAGCTGATTACACCTGAGGCTCCAGAAATAGAGAGTTCATTAAAATGGCCAAACAAGCCCAGGCTATATTGAAATATATCAAAATGGGGGGGGGGGGGCTGGCACCTTGCTGTAGTCCATCACAATAATAACAGTTTGTAATCGTTTTTGCAGTGTTCTTGTCAAAAATATTGTAACACAGGGCGGAATTCAGTGTCGCACCATGACAAACGTTCCATCTGCTTTGTGAATCCCCCTGTGGCAATTTTGGGTTGTTTGGAGGGGACAGTGGGATAAGCTTTGTTGCACAAACAAAAGTCCTTACACAGGGCTTCTGCTGTGCCCATAGTTTGTTAAACCTATCTTGTTAACTATAAAGGTAAAGGTACCCCTGACCATTAGGTCCAGTCGTGGCCGACTCTGGGGTTGCGGTGCTCATCTTGCTTTACTGGCCGAGGGAGCCAGCGTTTGTCCGCAGACAGCTTCAGGGTCATGTGGCCAGCATGACTAAGCCACTTCTGGTGAAACCAGAGCAGCGCACGGAAACACCGTTTACCTTTCCTGCCAGAGTGGTACCAATTTATCTACTTGCACTTGATGTGCTTTTGAACTGCTAGGTGGGCAGGAGCAGGGACCGAGCAATGGGAGCTCACCCCGTCATGGGGATTCAAACTGCCGACCTTTCGATTGGCAAGCCCTAGGCTCAGTGGTTTAGACCACAGAGCCACCTGTGTCCCATCTTGTTAACTATAGTGTGATGCAATTTTAAATGAGCTGTATTTCCTCATAAACAACAACCTGATACACCAGGAAAACACCAACTGAAGAGGATTAAAGGTGGCTCTCTTTTTCTTTATTTCTTTTTGTATAACAATATTATTTTCCTCGAGCTGAACAGAAGTGTAACGGTTTGCATCAGTATGTAGGACCAGCTGTGTAAACCATGGGTAGGCAAACTAAGGCCCAGGGGCCGGATCTGGCCCAATCGCCTTCTAAATCTGGCCTGTGGATGGTCCGGGAATCAACGTGTTTTTACATAAGTAGAATGTGTCCTTTTATTTAAAATGCATCTCTGGGTTATTTGTGGGGCATAGGAATTCGTTTATTCCCCCCCAAAAAAATATATAGTCCGGCCCCTCACAAGGTCTGAGGGACAGTTGACCGGCCCCCGGCTGAAAAAGTTTGCTGACCCCTGGTGTAAACAAATAAATAAATAACTCTTGGCTCCCCCTCCTTTTAAAAAAACAACAAAAACAGAGAGAGAGAAACAATTACCACAATGAGTTCAATGGGGATAGGAGCTGGGAGCTTGGTTTTGTAACGTTCGTTCAGTTCTTTCACGAAAAACACAATGACCAAGATGATCAGCGAAGTGACAAGGTCTGCAATGTTCGTTTTTGCAATCTGCTCGAATATACCTTTCAGCGTCTGTTGCACACACAAGAAAACAGCAACAACCATGATGCAGGAAAGGGTTGCGGTAATTTACTTTAGCCATTGTATGTCTTGTTTCAAGCACTAATAAGGTAGTAATGATACCATCACTTATAGGCGGTGGAAGGAGGAATAAAGAATACTGCACTGAGCTGCTTGGAGGAAACTGTATATAATATATAAATTGATATTGCAAACGTTGGCTGGGGACCCTGACTGTTAGGTCCAGTCGCGGACGACTCTGGGGTTGCGGCGCTCATCTCGCTTTATTGGCCGATGGAGCCGGCGTACAGCTTCTGGGTCATGTGGCCAGCACATGTGGCGAACCAGAGCAGCGCACGGAAATGCCGTTTACCTTTCCGCCAGAGTGGTACCTATTTATCTACTTGGATGTGGTGTGCTTTCAAACTGCTAGGTTGGCAGGAGCAGGGACCGAGCAACGGGAACTCACCCTGTTGCGGGGATTTGAACTGCTGACCTTCTGATCGGCAAGTCCTAGGCTCTGTGGTTTAACCCACAGGCTGAGCAAAAAGGAGCTTGCAAGGGCTGGAGACAAGTTTTTTAACTGCAATAAGTCACCATTTAAAAGCATTTCTTGTGATTACTTCTCAGATACCTCACAATAGCTAGAGAAAGTGGTGGCACTCCCGAGGAATAATCGGGTGCGGGTCAGAAACACTCACCCATATAATTCCCAAAGGTATATTATATCCAGGAACCGTCAGCTGAAAGATGAATTTCAGTTGGGACACGACAACATGGATGGCTGCAGCTGTTGTGAATCCGCTTATTAACGATTGGGATAAATAGATAACAATGAAACCGACTCGCAACACACCCAACAGCAGCTGGAAGAGACATAAAGAAACAAACACTGCTTTTATGGGAGCAGAACCGAAAAGAAACATTATGGGATTTTTATTATTTCTACCTAAAGCGGTCTCCTTTTTGGAGCGACAAACATGTTTTTTAAAGGCCTGTTTTTTCTCAATACACCTTTAAAGGTTTTAAAATTGTTTCATATCTGGTGAGTTTGGATTTTTAAGAACCTCATTTATAATTTGTATGAAATATACACCTGATTTTTTCAAGTCAAACGGCAAGCATCTCTTAATAAAGGTCTTAAGAATTGGGGGGAGAACAGAAAAGAAACAGCAATTGCTAGTTTCCTTTTCCCCAAAAAAATTTTTTATTAGTTTTCACAACATTATAACCAAACACATAAGACAAACAAACATAAATCATAGCCTTATTAAAAATTACACTTATTAACATTGTTAAGTTACTTCCTTGCTTCCCCTTGGTGGAATTTCATTGCATGTCCTTTTAACGGTTTTCCAAATCACAGTTCTTATAAAATTTAACTTAAACATTAACATCCTTAGATCTTCACATTATGAAATTAAACATATTAATTCATCACTTAACTTAAATAAAATCCTAAGCCAATTAAGTATCTGCAAGCTGTTTTCAGTTAATTTAACTTAACATATTTAACTAAGTAATCATTAAATTTAATCCAATCTTCCTGATACTCCTCCTCCTCCTGGTCGCGGACTCTTCCAGTTAGGTTGGTTAGCTCCGAAAAATCCATCATCTTAGCAATTGCTAGTCTCCTGATATTACTGCTTAGTATCTATAAACCAGGCTTTTTAAAAAGTGCTCTTCATGTACATTTTCATACATCATCACACTCCCTCATGTGGGGCTAGGTGCTGCCACCCCCATGAGAACACCCTGTGGGGGCTTTACAATCACAATGAAATGCTCCCTCCCTGATCTGTTGTCCAACTGCATGCTGGGAACTTAAAACCAGAAAAAGTGTCAAAGCAATACAAAATACATAAATGCTCACCCGGTAAAATATTAATAAGAACAAGTCCTGTCCCCCTGCCCACTAAAAGATAAGCACTACCTTTGGAGGCAACCTAATTAACCAAAGACCCAGGTAAACAAAAAAAATAATAGCCTGGTGCCTAAAGACTGACAAGGATGGTGCCAGGCAAGTCTACTTGGGAATATCATTCCACAAATGGAGAGGCCACCATTGAAAAGACCTGTTCTCATATAGTCACCCTCCGCACCTCTCTTGGGTGAGGCATGTAAAGAAGAGCTTCTGATGAAGACCTCAGAGTTCAGGCTGGTTCATATGGGGAGAGATGGTCCTTAAAGTATTATGGTCTGTAACCATATAGGGCTTTCCATCCATTGGAACAACGACCCATGAACTGACTCGTGTCAGGTGCAAAGGGAGCATCTCAGTTGACTGGGCATTAGAGTGAACTGCGTCGCTGGTCCTTATCAACAGTGTGCTTACTTTCTTCTCGCAGGACACTGTGGACTGATTTTGTGGCATGATCTAACGCTTTGATGGATTGGAGCATCAGGGATGGATAAACAGATGAAGACAAGAGTTACAGATATTGCTTGGAAAGACTTACCTGAAAGATGCCCGCTAGCATAGTCACCGATGCGGCCACCACAACTCTCTTCTGATTTATCTCATCCATCAATGTACTGTTTGCTAGCGTGCTGTTACTCACTGGATCTGGGACTATTCGTATAACGGCGCCTCCTACCATCAAGCTCAGGACAGGAAAAGGACCTGTGTGGACATTGTTAGCATTGTAAGAGCTTCAGCTTGAAAGATCCTAACATTAAGAGAAACTAGCGCCATGCACTCTTAAGTGAGCACAGAGTAAATAGGATTAGAATCCCCCTCCGTTCGTTAAGGAGTTCTTCAGCCATTCAGATCACACTATGTTCTTCATCCTGAATTCTGGGTAACCTCTTGATGGTTCAACAACGAAGCCTCAAACAGAGATGGGGAGCTGTTGGGTCACCAAGGTGCTGTTGACTCCAACTCCCATCAAGCCCAGCCAACCTGGCCAATAGTCAGGGATGATGTGAGTTGTAGTCCAGCAACATCTGGAGGGCAAAGGTTCCCCACCCTTGACCTAGAGCAGTGTTTCCCAAACTTGGGTCTCCAGCTGTTTTGGGACTACAACTCCCATCATCCCTAGCTAGCAGGACCAGTGGTCAGGGATGATGGGGATTGTCATCCAAAAGCAGATGGTGGCCCAAGTTTGGGAAACACTGACCTAGAGGAATGGTGGGCTCTCCTCCACTGGAGGTCTTCCAACAGAGGCTGGACAGCCATTTTTAAAGGATTCTCTGCTTCGAGATTTCTTTCATTAAGTGGGAAGTTGGACTAGATGACTCACAAGGCCCCCTCCACTTCTATGATTCCATAACAAGGTTGCTGATAAAAATCCACTGCATTTTAATTGTGGCTGGAAACAAATGCCACTCTCTCTCTCTCTTTCTCTGTGTGTGTGTTTACACATACAGCGGTACCTCGGGTTACATACGCTTCAGGTTACAGACTCCGCTAACCCAGAAATAGTGCTTCAGGTTAAGAACTTTGTTTCAGGATAAGAACAGAAATCGTGCTCCGGCGGTACGGCGGCAGCAGGAGGCCCCATTAGCTAAAGTGGTGCTTCAGGTTAAGAACAGTTTCAGGTCCGTTAAGTACGGACCTCCGGAACAAATTAAGTACTTAACCCGAGGTACCACTGTACATGCAGCGGACAGATCACATCAATGGGACCAACTTACGTAGGCCTCTGTGTGACTAGGCCTTTAGTCAAATCACCTCTGACTGAGTGATCTAAGGTACATGAGAGCGCCTTTCTGGTGCGCATGCTCCATGAGAAAAAGGAGCTCTCCCCTTAAGTGGTAGGAAATGCTTTGTAGACATGGAATATTTCCCATCATGAAAGTAGATGGAACATTATCGGCTCCATACACATAACTCTGAATTACAGTCCTATTCTTTACCTGTTCCATGTTTCTTTCTGCAATGCCCACTGAAATCACCCTGCTCCTCAATATTTATGCTGACATATCTGCATGTGATTCTATCAAAATATCACCATGGTGGTATAGCATCTTGTTTTATGGTGGTGTGCCAGTAGCACTATTGGCTCCCTTATCACACAATGTACTGGAGCAGCTGTTCTTAGAAGTGATGCGTAGCCACAGTATGTTCTATTGGAAGAAGTCTAGGTAAGGTGAATTAAAATCTGGGAGGAGGTGGCACTGTGCCAAGGTCCCTTGGAATGCAGTTCAACTTACCAACCGATATATGTCTGGAAGAGCCGAAGAAGAAATATATAATCACTGGGAAAAAGGCTGCATAGAGTCCGTAGCCTGGAGGAATATTTACCAGCAAAGCAAATGCTAGACCTAAAATTAGAGAGAAGAAAAAGAGCATCACCTTGGAGAATTTGATTGCATGTAGGGGAGAGGTGAGCAGTTGGCTACCTTCTAGAACTTGTTGGACTCCAACTCCCATAACCCCTCACCAGCATGGTCAATGGTCAGGGATGATGGGAGATGTAGTCAAGATGAACATCTGGAGAGCCATGGATTCCCAACCAATGATATAGAGGAACCTCTAATATGAAAAGAAATGCTGTGCCATTTATGAAAGAATTGAAAAAGCCACTTCCGAGCTAGGGAGGAGGTGGGGTTGCAGGCTTCACGCCCCTCCCCACACTCGCGGGGGCTGACTGCAGCCCCCACAATACCAGGGAATCCTCGGATGCGTCATTCCCGGGCCAGCCAATCGGCTGGCCCGGGAGTCGTGGTCTCGCAGCATTTAGATCTGGCGCGGCCAAGGGTCTCCCTCTTTCCCGTACTGCAGCCAGCCAGGTCTTTTCCCCTTCCCGCCCACCTGTTAGGTTAGGCACTGATGATGCTATGGACTTCGGCCATCAAGGGGCCTGGTAGGAATTTTTCCATTTGGCAGATTGGCACCGGCCACTTGGTTTTCGCCTACCTCGTAGCAACCCGTCACAACTCCGCAGTATTGGCAGTTAGGCATTGGTAGGGATATCGTTCTATTGTCTGGCAGATGAAGGGGGGAAGGAAGCGCCATCACCTTCCCCAATCATAAGGGTAGGTCCGGTAAAGGATTATGGGGGGCGTGGCCTTGTCCTAAGCCTATGGAGGTGTGGGCCCACGGCACGCCCCCAAGCGGTAACTCCGGGGGGGAGCTCCTAGTTGACATGCCTCAGCAGGACTCCCCCTACTGGTGGTTAACCCTCACCGGTCTTCTAGGAAGTGGGCTGAAGCCGGTTAATTGTTAGGACCAATGCCTAAGCCAATACCGCTCAATTCCTGTAATCAATAAAGTTGTGGCCTAATTTGACCCATTAACTCGAATTCTTGTGTCTCGTGTCTTTATTTCGAAGGGGGGAGGCGGGAACTCTCCATGCAACACTTACCTTGTAGAACAGCTACGAGCCCGGTGCTAATTCCCGAAACAATGTCACTGAGAATCCAGTCTTTGAAGCGGTAGGCAGGTAGCCAGGAGATGACAGGAAACAAATTAAAAGCTACTTTCTTTGCTTTTTGTGGAGTGCAGCTGAAAAGAGAATGATTGAATCATGCAAAAGTTAAACTACTGGTGTCCCCAGCTGGGTCTAATAAAAGGATGAGAATGTATATAACGGGGAAAAATGTTTGCTACCAAGACGACGATACCTTTTTCATCAGGAAACTCTAAGCAGAGGCAAAGAACCTGCAAATACCCAAACTTTGTTTTGAAGACAGTAAATCATACCCTCCAACATTTCTCTGATGAAAATAGGAACGTCTATCTAATTCAACAACAACAACATTTATTATCTATACCCTGCCCATCTGACTGGGTTGCCCCAGCCACTCTGGGTGGCTTCCAACATATTTAAAAACATGATAAAACATTAAACATTAACCATACAGGGCTGCCTTCAGATGTCTTCAAAAGGTTGTATAGTTACTTATCCCCTTGGCTCCGGGGTCACATAACTTCCTACCCTCAAACATTTCTCTGACGAAAATACAAAAGTCCTAAGGAAAAGCGGGACATTTCAGGATCAAATCAGAAACCGGGATAGCTTCTGTAAATCCGGGACTGTCCCTGGAAAACAGGGGCACTTGGAGGGTCTGCAAGCCCAAACCCACTTACCTGGGAGGGAGTAAGCCTCATTGAATTCAGGAGGTCTTACATACTATGGTTAGAATTGCACTGTTATGGCCCCATAGACTGGTGTTTTATTGTGGTATTATTCAGCAATGCATTCTTAACACGATACCAGTGCATTTGGAGTGCATTAAGTCTGGGGCTTGCTTGTTTGTTGATCTCTTAAAACCTTCCTATGTTGTTCTCCGGTTCAAATATTTCCAGAGTGGTTTACGATAAGGAATGCTCAGGGAGGACAGAAACTTCTGATAGCGCAGAAGGGGCCGATAGCTCGCTTGATCTTGGTTTTCTGATCTTGATTTTCTGTCGGCTCCTCCTGCTTTGCCATCTGCCCATGGGCAACGGCTAAATCAAACGTACACCCCTCTGCTTAGCTGTGAAATGAATGTGGCCTGAGGTTTCCTTTCAGACCAATGCTGGTTTGAGAGAAAAAGCATCAAGCAGCACAGCGGCATTTAAGAAACTACAGGTTAGCTCTGGGCAACACCGTGTGTACATGCACCAGCAGTGCAGCCAGAGAAACTGGCAATGTCTACACAGCCAAAGATTCAGCCGCCAGCCCAGCCAGCTTCTGAACAATGTAGTGGAAATCTCTTGTCTTTCATCTCAGGTGGCAAAGGGTCCTGGGCCAGCCCTGACGTGTAGGGATAATATTATACAGTGGTACCTTGGGTTATAGACGCTTCAGGTTACAGAGGCTTCAGGTTACAGACTCCGCTAACCCAGAAATAGTACCTCGGGTTAAGAACTTTGCTTCAGGATGAGAACAGAAATCGTGTGGCGGCAGCAGGAGGCCCCATTACCTAAAGTGGTACCTCAGGTTAAGAACAGTTTCAGGTTAAGAACGGATCTCCAGAATGAATTAAGTTCTTAACCCGAGGTACCACTGTATTGCCTCCCACACTCTTCAGGATTGGTTTTGCCTCCTTGTTTGGATGGGTCGCAGAGCATTATGCGAACGGGATTGATTTGAGTAGCAGTTTGGTTATGTGCATTGAACTAGGTAAAGGTAAAGGGACCCCTGACCATTAGGTCCAGTCGTGGCCGACTCTGGGGTTGCGGCACTCACCTCGCTTTATTGGCTGAGGGAACCGGTGTACAGCTTCCGGGTCATGTGGCCAGCATGGCTAAGCCGCTTCTGGCAAACCAGAGCAGCACACGGAAATGCCGTTTACCTTCCCGCCGGAGCAGTACCTATTTATCTACTTGCACTTTGATGTGCTTTCGAACTGCTAGGTTGGCAGGAGCAGGGACCGAGCAACGGGAGCTCACCCCGTCGCGGGGATTCAAACCGCCAACCTTCTGATCAGCAAGTCCTAGGCTCTGTGGTTTAACCCACAGCGCCACCCGCGTCCCTTGTGCATTGAACTACTCAGAGAATTAAGACGAGTCCTTCAAGCTGGTGGTTCTTTCTTGTTTTCTCCTTTAACATGCCAGAATGCTATATGCAGGACCCAGTGGGGAACAAATGATTGAAAATCTTTTCAGAAACCAGCTGAAAAATCTTACCAAGAGGGTAGAAAATCCTGAAGAATTACCCCATGGCACCATTTTATTTTTTTATCCATGTTTACAAAAGAACGTCTCTTACCTAAAGCATAATCTGAGATGGTCCACAAAGTTTTTATGGTATCTGGGCACTTTCTGATGCTCTTCATCAAATGCCAGGTCTGAGTACAGTGGCCGAGCCACAACATACTGGTTGCCAACTGGTTCCACCATGTCTCCAGAAAACACTCCCCTATGAGCTTTTGGAGTCCTCCTTAGCGTTAATCCCGTAAAGCCCTGAAATCAAATAACAGAGTGTCCTTTTAAAATAGCTTAGTATTACGAAGCCCACAGATGAGTGAACTCTAAATTAAGCATTACCACCTTTGAAGATCAAACGGAACAGTATTGAGGCGTTATAGTTTTCTCAATGGCCTCCTTCCTCCTTCCTCTTCACACTGCAAAGTGGTGGATCTCTGGGGCATCCCCTTGCCCCTAAAGAGAAAGCTCAAAAATAAAGGAGGCAGGCTGCTTATAAAGGAGCCAAAAGTTTGGAATTTGAAATGGCCAGGATGTGTGTGTGTTGTTTTTTTTTAATGTTTCCTGTAATAATCATGAGAAAAGGGAACACTATTGGCTTTCATTGTTTTTACACTTCAGCAAATTTTGGAACCTGAAACTTGGTTTGTGGGTGAGTTTGGAGTCATATTGAGATTTACAGTAAGCAACAGCCAAAGATTCATTCTCTGTAAACTGAGAATTCCCAAACATGAGGAAGAAACCTATTAGGTATAATTGGGGGGATTTTGACTTGTTCCAGTAATTTATTATTATGGCCTGTCCTTAATGCTCTGGCTTTACAATAGTTATTAGTTCTTCTCAATTGCTTCTGTTTTAAAGTGACGGTTCTAAATATTTGTGTTGCTTCTAGCTTTTAGATGTATTTAGATGTGTTAAGAAGATTTCCTTCTCCTAGATGGGCTCCCTTTCCAGGTGGATGAGCCAATCTGCCCCTCACTTCTCTCCACAGCCCATGCAGAAGCCACCTTCTTGACCGTTTTACACAACACTGGCTCTTTTATATGGTGGGAAAATGGAACACTAACATTTAAGGGATGTTATAAATACCGTTTCATGATTACTTAAGTGGCAGTAATAATAATAATAATAACAATAAAATAATAATAATTTATTATTTGTACCCTGCCCATCTGGCTGGGTTTCCCCAGCCACTCTGGGCGGCTTCCAACAAAGATGAAAAATACACTAAAATGTCACATATTAAAAACTTCCCTGAACAGGGCTGCCTTCAGATGTCTTCTGAATGTCAGGTAGTTGTTTATCGCTTTGACATCTGGTGGGAGGGCGTTTCACAGGGCGGGCGCCACCACCGAGAAGGCCCTCTGCCTGGTTCCCTGTAACTTGGCCTCTCGCAGTGAGGGAACGGCCAGAAGGCCCTCGGAGCTAGACCTCAGTGTCCGGGCAGAACGATGGGGGTGGAGACGCTCCTTCAGATATACTGGACCGATGCCGTTTAGGGCTTTAAAGGTCAGCACCAACACTTTGAATTGTGCTCGGAAACGTACTGGGAGCCAATGTAGGTCTTTCAAGACCGGTGTTATATGGTCTCGGCAGCTGCTCCCAGTCACCAGTCTGGCTGCCGCATTCTGGATTAGTTGTAGTTTCCGGGTCACCTTCAAAGGTAGCCCCACAGTCCTGCAATTCCAACCTTTGGTGAGACTATTAGCAGAAAGAAGGAAATTATCCTAAATCATTAATGCCCAATGAAGAGAAGGGACCCTCCAATGCTTTTTTTATTTTAAAAAAATGTTTAGGGGTACTTTCATTTTCCTACTCATATTGAAATACTGTCCCTCAATGAGGCCAAACTTAGATTCACAAAATGTTTAGGGGTATGTGTACCCCCAGAAAAAAGCACTGGACCTATCTTCTTATGCAGGGCATCTTGCAATACATAATAATAATAATAATAATAATTATTATTATTATTATTATTTATACCCCACCCTCCCCAGCCAAGACTGGGCTCAGGGCAGCTAACAACCAATAATAAAAACAAGTTGATTAAAATACAAAAAAAAGAGATTAAAATACAACATTAAAACATTAAAATTCAGCCTCTTCACAGGAGGAAAAAGGAAAAAAGAAAGAGGGGGAGGGAATCAAATTGATTCTAAGCCAAAGGCCAGGCGGAACAACTCTGTCTTACAGGCCCTGCGGAAAGAAATCAGATCCTGCAGGGCCCTGGTCTCATGAGGCAGAGCGTTCCATCAGGCCGGAGCCAGTGCTAAAAAGGCCCTGGCTCTGGTTGAAGCTAATCTAACTTCCTTAGGGCCCGGGACCTCTAGGGTGTTGCTATTTATGGACCTTGAGGCTCTCCGTGGGGCATACATCAGCCGTGACAGTCACTTCAACAGGACTACTCCAAAATAAAGGATCAGGGACGCGGCACTTACACTAAAGCATTTTGGAAACATCAAAAGATTTTCAAAAAGTTATTTCTATGATGTTAGATGTTTTAGAGCATCCTTCTCCAAACTGATATGGAGGGCCTATATAGGATAAATCCTAGGTCTCTTTTTCTGATACCTTCTACTTTAACTTCTCCAGGAATGAGATGGTTTGGCTTTTTAAAAAGCATGCTTGTTGAACGATTAGGTATGGAGAGGGACTGCTCCTCAGCAAAAGCATCCTGTGTGCATGCAGAAGGCACCAAGTTTAGTTTCAGTGTCTAATTCTTCTTCTTTCTTTTTTTTAAGGATTTGGGGTCACTGGGCTGGAAAATATCTTGAGACCTTGGAGAGCAGCTGCCAGTCTGTGCATGCACACAAAAGCTCATACCAAAAACAAACTCAGCTGGTTCTAAGGTGCTACTGGACAATTTTTTTATTTTTAGATATTTATTTCTACTTCATCAGACCAACACGGCTACCTACTTGTTCTAACACTGAGCATTAGCTGTTCTCATTCTGAGACTTGGTATAAGGGAGCTTTGTGCGTTCAGACTTCTCCTTAAGACGGAAAGTAAAAAAATACAAACATGGGGCAAATATTTGGAACCCAAAATATGATCTAAACTAAAGTCGTTCTCTTGACTTTCTATTAACTGATAGAGCTTTGGGAGGAGAGAAAAAAGCAATTATACAATTATACCCAGTGTGAAAAAGCTAAAATTGCATCGCTAGGGGTTTTGAGCGAGAGGTATGTCTGGGCAACGTTCAAAACAAATAACTTTTCAAGACGATGGATCACGTCCCATTGCATCTCTTTCTAAATGTGTGGGATTTTTCATGATCCTCACGGGCAGAGCAGAGACTTTTCTGCACACTACTCAAGACTCCTTATTCATGTCCCAACATCTCACAATATCAAGAACCCTTGGCGTGAGAGATGGAATGACCCAACAAATGAACAACAAAACAACAACAAAACAACAACACCAGAACTGGCTTATGAATATAAAGGACAATTTTCCATATTCCAGGCTGTGAAAATGTGCCTATTTTAGGCAAAAGGCATACGAGATCGTTTAGGGACGTTCTTTCCCACACTGATCTACTTGAGTACCATAACGATGACCCACATACAACACTGAAAGGGCGTTATAGATGCTGCCATTGCACATGTTGCAGATTTGTGTTACCCGTGAAATCATTTACCAACACACTAAATGGGCGAAAGATTGTTTTGCAACAGTTTACAAATTGTTCTACAAAAAACTGTGTGTACTGTATCCGTTGTGCTTGTGGGCTTCTATATGTAGGTTATACTACCCGTCCAATCAGGACTAAAATTTCTGAACATAGGTCCAAAATACACAATGCTTGTCTAGACGCCCCGTTAGTCCAGCATTTCCAGCAAGAGGCTCATACTGAAAATGACCTGAGGTGTTTTTTTTCATTCTGTGGACCTTTAAAAAACTACCTTTTAGATCTGTTGATGTACGAAGAGCCTTGCTACAGAAAGAGTACAAATTAATATTTCAACTAGGAACCTTGCTTCCAAAAGGTTTGAATCCCGAATTTGACCTTGGTTTTTATATATAATCAATTTTTGTGCCTTTGTTTAGCAATAACAGTGAAGTGTTACTGTACCTTTAACCATGTATGAATGTGATGGTTGATTCTATGCACCTGTAATGTATTTAAATGTCTGGTATTACTAGTTTCTACAATTGCTGTGCCTGTGAGCATTTTGTGTGACCTTTTGGCTTGAGCGAACCATGTTGTGTGACTAGGTAAGACACAACATGAGATGGGTATTGCATATAGTTTGTGGTCGTTCATTTATTGTAACTGGAATGCCATTCTGTCTTATTTAGCATTATTGACTGATGAAGCTTGCTGCGAAACCTGGATAATATCCGGAGAACAGGTCTCATCCCTTTGGCTTCAACTGATCATTTGGCATTGCGCTTCCTGCTAATGACTACTTGAAGAAGGCTTTCTGGCAACTGCTCCTATGTTCATGGCTTTGTGCTTCCAGTGAACGACTACTTGAAGAATGTTTTATTTGTTCCAGCGTGTTATTACATACTGTATTTTTCGCTCTATAGGACGCACTTTTTCACCTCCAAAAATTGAGGGGAAATGTGTTTGCGTCCTATGGAGCGAATGCAGGCTCCTTGGCTTCAGCGATAGCAACGCAAAGCCTCCGAAGCTCAGAGGGAGCACTCCCTCCGTGCTCCAAAGGCTTCGTGTTGCTTTCGCTGAAGCCTGGAGAGCGAGAGGCGTCGGTGTCTAGGCAAGACCCCTCTCACTCTCCAGGCTTCAGGGATAGCCCTGCACAGCCCCTCCGACAGGGAGAGGCTGCACGTGGCTATGGCTTCCTCTTTAGCCCCGTTGTGTGGGGCTAAAGAGGAAGCCAAAACAGCGAGCGGGATCCATCCCGCTGGCTGCCTTGGCTTGTGACATAGCCGTGTGCAACCCCTCTGGCAGGGAGAAGCTGCACGGGGCTATGGCTTCTTTAGCCTGTACGCTGCTCTTTGGGGCTGGGGGGGAAATAAGTTTTTTTTCTTGATTCCCCCCCTAAAAACTAGGTGCGCCCTATGGAGCGAAAAATACGGTACTTACTACATACATAATCGATATAGCAACGAGAGAGCCACTGGTTCATTCTATGTTTATGAGTATCTCCAGGCTTGGTTATGCACATTGCACTTTAGTTAGTTCATTGTCTAGTAGGTTTATGAAGTTATATATTTATTCCAGCATAATTGGCCTTTATATTCATAAGCCAGTTCTGGTGTTGTTGTTTTGTTATTTAATAATTGTTACTACACCTCATACTTTTTGTGTATACCAAAGGCATTGAGAACATTGAACATTTGTTCCCTGTTCTTATCCTGGTTTAACTTAGGCCTTGGAAATGCGTTCCTTAGTTTTTCACCCACAAATTCTAAGTTCTTTAAACATCTTTACTCTTTTCTGCTTGCATCCTTGTCCCCCCCCCCCCAACCAAAAAAAAAATGTTGTAACCAGAAACTATTTAGTGCTGTGTCCTTACACAACACTTTTGCTCAATGTATCTGTTTGCTTAGCTCCAGTTTCAACTTTGCAAAGAGGAGAGAACCACAAAAGCTCCTTGTAGCTTGTTAATTATTTTAAAGCACCGTTCCCTCGCTTCTTTTCAGTTATTCTGTTTATTAGCATGTTCCCGTCCTGCACATATTTTCCCTAAAGTAAGTTTATTGAGTTTGATGGAACTAATTCTCAAAAGTAAGCATGCTTAGGCTGATGTCCTTATCTCAATTTCCAGTTTATGATTGAATTGCAATTAGTATGCCTAGGTCCTTCACACAACCACAGGGGTTCAGCGATGGATGTGTGGGTGAAAGTGTGATGACTTGTCCTCCCTCATCCTGCTGTGACACCACATATGGGGATTAATGGGTCCCTGTCCTCCCACTGCTTTGATCAGTACATCTTCTGAAAATCCCCTTAAGTTAAAGAAGCGGTGAGCCTGTGCCACAGGGCTCTGTTTGAGACAGGGCTGGTTCAAGGGCCTTTTCCTCCTCTCTCTCCTCCCCAGTCTAATTAAAAGTTTTGCTGCCCTTTCTGATTTTTAGTATGTTGAACAGCAAAATAGTAACACCTGGCTGGGCTGGCCCACCCATGATGCAATGTGAAGCGGTCACCTCAGGTGGCCGATCTGGGCCTGAGGAGCACACTGCTCCCCGTGGCTGCCACCTCCACAGATATGCACTTCCACCACAGCTGCCCTGGTTCTGCTGTGGCAAGATGTGTCCGCAGTGGCAGTAGGGCATGCCCATGGTAGCAGGGGCATGGCCACAGGAGAGATGGTGCTGGTGAGGCATTTTGCCTCAAGCAGCAAAACATCCTGGGCCAGCCCTGGCACCTTGAACAGAGTTCAATGGGGCTTATTCCCAGGAAAGCGAATACAGTGGTACCTCAGGTTACATACGCTTCAGGTTACAGCCTCTACTAACCCAGAAATATTACCTCGGGTTAAGAACTTTGGTTCAGGATGAGAACAGAAATTGTGCTCTGGTGGCACGGCGACTGCAGGAGGCCCCATTAGCTAAAGTGGTGCTTCAGGTTAAGAACAGTTTCAGGTTAAGAACAGGCCTCCAGAACTAATTAAGTTCTTAACCCGAGGTACCATTGTACAGGATTGCAGCCTTCACGATCAAGGATTTGAAGCAATACTTCCCACCTTTCCTCCTTTTCATTTGACTCTCTCCTCCGCCATAACAACTTGCCTATATCCTGGGCGGTCGATTGGGATTAGAAAGTTCTAGATGGCTTCCCAGGGCATACAGGGATCTATAGATATCACCCAGCTAAAGACTGGCCAAGCTACCTTTGTGAACCTCTTCCAAGAAGTGCAGTAGTGCTTTCTCCATTGACATCTTTGGGGCCCATGTCCCTGAATTGTGGGCACCCTATGCACATTCTGAGTTTGCCTCGAAGGCTGGCACAGCTCTGTTTTGGGAAATGCAAGCCCCAAATCGAAACAACAGCACAATCAAACCAGCAGCCGTCTAAACCCAAAAGCCGCGCAGAGCTAATTGTGTCTGGTTTGGGGGTTGGTGCCCATGCAAATCTAAAAAAATCAGTGCATCAGTTTACCCAGGCTTCTGATTATTTAAACACATTAGATGCGCCACTTGCCAATCTGCTAAAGTTTACATAGCCTCTACATGTGTAAAGTAGATCTCTGTCTGTATCTTACCTGAGGGATTCTTCACTGAAGCTGGCCGGAAGCATGCAGATAGGAGGAAGGCAGAGACGAGTCAGAAAAGGTGACTGTCCATTTAAAATGCCTCCTTTTATATAGCTGTGGAAAGCACAATCACATACAACTTTAATAGCTAACTTCCATTAACTTTTACAGGGTAGGAAGACTTCATTGTGGCCTTGACCTTTGAGCCCGTGATCAATAAGGATGATAAGGAACCCTCTCGTGCTGATTGCTTCCACGTTTTCTTGGCGATTGCCTAACATTGCAGGATTGGTTTGCATAGCTTACAAATTCTGCTTAAGAATGGAGGTAACGGTATATCCCAGCCTAAATTGCGTTAGAACAACAAGGGAGCAGAAGGCCACTAATAGGGACAACCATAAATGTTGTGAAAGAAGAGGCCCTCACTTCCTGTAAGGATAAAGGGATTATTTTACTAAAGATGCCAGTTTATGGGTTGCTGAATCTTGTTTCCTAGTCTACAGTTAGTTAAATCAGATTACAAAACTTCAGCATCTGCCTGGGACAAACGTATTGATTTTTATTAGATTTCTATTCCACCTTTGCTCCAAGGAGCTGGTGCCATTTTATCATCACAGCACTGTGAGTTAGGTTAGGCTACAAGATAGTGATTGGCCCAAGGTCAGCCATGGTTCACTGTAGGACAATGTAGAGCAGGGCCTTCTCTGTGGTGGCACCTGGATGTTGAATTCTCTCCCATCGGAGATGCAGTTGTCTCCGTTGTTACCAGCTTTTCAACATCAAGTTAAGATATGGGGCTGTATCCAATGCTCAGCTGGTGTGCAATGGAACTTCTTTTCCTGTCCCCTCCAGCCTCCTGCACACACTCAAAAACAGCTCTGGAGGGTTGGGGAATCATCTGGAGAAGATTGTGGGGGGGGGCACAGTGTGGAGGAAAGGAAGTCCAATTGCACCAAGAGAACCCCCCCTGGCACAGCACTGAATCCCATTCGGTTGTATTCAGTATTAGTCATGCTCAGGTTAAAGACATTAAAATCAATGGACATAACTAACTTTGTGGTTGTTGTTTAGTCGTTTAGTCATGTCCTACTCTTTGTGATCCCATGGACCAGAGCATGCCAGGCACTTCCACTGTCTCCCGCAGTTTGGTCAAACTCATGTTTGTAGCTTCGAGAACACTGTCCAATCATCTCGTCCTCTGTCGTCCCCTTCTCCTTGTGCCCTCCAATTTTACCAACATCAGGGTCTTTTCCAGGGAGTCTTCTCTTCTCATGAGATGGCCAAAGTATTGGAGCCCCAGCTTCAGGATCTGCCCTTCCAGTGAGCACTCAGGGCTGATTTCCTTAAGACTAACTTAGGTTCATTATTTTTTAACAGGTCTACTCTGAGTAGAGTTTAGCTGGAATTAAGCCATTTATTTTTTTTCCCTTTATGGGCATTTGGAAATGACAAAAGTCATGACTTGGCTCTTTTAACTTTCATTTCTTGGTTTTATGGTTTTATGGAAAGTTTGCTCTGTGGTGTTTGAGTGTAATCCTGTGCACTCTCCTAGGAATCTTTGGGTTGAAGGGTACGTTATGTAAGAGAGGAAGCAACAAGAGCTTCGGGTTCAGGCACCGTGATCCCTACAAACAGAATTGGCCTATCAGTGTGCCAGCTTTAAAAAAAACCACAAATAGCCAGCAGGTGCAAAAACATCCATAGAGCAGTGAACATTCAACTTTACCTGGAATGCTTCGGGCAACTAGCAAAGATCATCAATAACTACCATTCAGCGACACGATCTAATTGCAACGGAGAACAAGTTTCTGCTGCCAATTTGTGCACCTGTGCATGAAATAACACTTCCTTTAACACCCAATTCCCCCCCTCTCACCAACTGACTGGTAATTCACTCACTGTTTGTGTGAACCAATGTGGTGTAGCAGTGGGAACTGGAGCTGTTCAAATTTTTGGCATGATTTTTTTGTTTTTAGTGTAGTTGTCAACTCTTTGGGAAAGTAACATAGGGTGGTTTTCAACTAAGATTTACAGTAAGGTAAAGGTAAATGGACCCCTGACCATTAGGTCCAGTTGTGGCCGACTCTGGGGTTGCGGCACTCATCTTGCTTTATTGGCCAAGGGAGCCGGCATACAGCTTCCGGGTCATGTGGCCAGCATGACTAAGCCGCTTCTGGCAAACCAGAGCAGCGCACGGAAACGCCGTTTACCTTCCCGCCAGAGCAGTACCTATTTATCTACTTGCACTTGGATGTGCTTTCGAACTGCTAGGTTGGCAGGAGCTGGGACTGAGCAACGGGAGCTCACCCCCTCACGGGGATTCGAACCGCCAACTTTCTGATTGGCAAGCCTTAGGCTCTGTGGTTTAACCCACAGCGCCACCCGCGTCCCTCTAAGATTTACAGAGAGTAGATATATTGAGAGGAGTAAACTAAACTTTGCCATGTCCTTTAATTTCAGTGGGTCTGCTCTGAGCAAAACTTGGTTGAAGACCACCCCTGGTGCATGTATTATATTTCTCCAACACAAAGTACAATGAGTTCATCCTTCTTAATAGCACATTACTGCAAATGCTAAGTGATAATACTAGATCCAGACTAAATTAATTGCAGTAAGTTCCCACTGAAAGAAATTGGACTTACTTTGCTTTTTTATTTATATATATAATTTTTATTACATTTTCTGATTTACATTTCAAAATATTCATTTAAACAGCCTTAAATCAATGGCTTCCCTTCTGCTCTTTCCGTGGTTCATTTTGCATACCATACACCCCTGCATATTTTACATGAACTAAACCATTCAGTAATCCATTGTTACATCCATCAAAACTGATTTATACTGCTGAATTTACCTTAATGCTATCAGCGTTTTTAAATAAACAGAATTTTCACCCATATATTCAGTAAACATTTTCTTCTTTAAACCTACATTCTTCTTGTTCTCTTATTCTATATGTTAAATCTGCAAGCTGTGCATATTCAATCAATTGAAGTTGCCATTCTTCTTTAGTTGAGACCTCGTTCGTTTTCCATTTTTGGGCTAACTAAACACGGGCCACAGTAGTAGCATATATAAATGGTCTTTTTTCACACCTGGTAATTTCCCCTCTGAATTATCCCCAACAAAAAGGACTCTGGATTTTTTTTTTGGAAAGGTACTTTAAAACATTTTTTCCAATTCATTATATATCAATTCTCAATATTCTTTTACAAGTCCGCCACATATGATAAAACGTACCCTCAGACTTACATTGCTAACTTGTCCCCGTGATTAAAATAAGATCTGAGTTAAACTAACTTAGTTGGACAGCAATCCTATGTTTTGAAATTATGTTTATTTAAAGCTATATTAAGAGATTCTATCTGATTTTGAACCAATTTCCGTGTAGTGTCTTTTGCACATATACAAAATAAAATAAAGAAGAAATCCCACAGAGAGGGTGAGAAAAGGGGGAAAGGGGTTTGGGGTAGATGGGATTCACTCAGCGAACCCACTAACATCATTGAAAACTATTGGCCATGGTACTGAAGTTCACACCCTGGGCCAGCAGGGGGATACTGTAGATACGGTAGTTTTCACTCAGGTCCACATATGCAAATAAAGGATTGAAAGTGACGTTCAGATTGGCTAGTTACAGAAAGTGGTTACTGTTGTTCTCTAGCGGAGCTCTATATAAGCAGGCTTGCTGAACCCTTCAGCTCAGTTCTGTTCTGGCCTGTGAATAAACAAGAGCTGTTTGAAAAATCGCTGTGTCGTCTGATATGTTCACCCACAACTTAACAGGCCAAGCCATGGTCCCGTCCAACTCTACAATTCTTTGATTCTATGAAGAAGACAATACAGGCTTAAGGGATCCTCAGTTTATGGCAATTCAAACCTGCCTGGGGGGCAACATGTAATGTTTCTGTTATGCCAACTCTTATAACTATGGCCAAATTAGTGAACCTTGACTGGCCTGTCCAGGGCCCAAAAGTAAAAGTTTCCAAGCTTTTCTTTTTGTGGATTTCTTTCCACGCCACTTGGGCAAGATCCTTCTAAATTGTTTAAATTTTATTTTCCATTGAATGAATCTGTTCGTTTCAGTTCTCTGTGTTTCTTATTTTTTTCCAATCATAAATGTATCAACATTTTAGTGTGAATTCCTTGTACAGTGGTACCTTGGGTTACATACGCTTCAGGTTACAGACTCCACTAACCCAGAAATAGTACCTCGGGTTAAGAACTTTGCATCAGGATGAGAACAGAAATCGTGCTCTGGCAGTGCGGCGGCAGCGGGAGGCCCCATTAGCTAAAGTGGTGCTTCAGGTTAAGACCAGTTTCAGGTTAAGTACGAATTAAGTACTTAACCTGAGGTACCACAGTGTGCAGTTTTGACTTGCATGCACATTTCCCCCTAAAATAAGGTATGCTTGTGTCAGATTGTCGCTAATATATGCATTTATATGCACACTTTACCTTGGTTTGTGCATTTCCTTACTTGGCTGGATAAGTGAGAATTTTGAAAGACGGCAGTACACATCTTTTCATTTTTTTCAGAATGTGCCTTTAAACACAAATTAAATCAAATTGCTCCTCCATTCCTACCACCAACAAATATGCAGAGGCACAAGGCTGCCAATTTGTGTACTTAAGCATGGCAGAACAAACCCCTGAACCCCAATGAACCAAGTGATTCATAGGTTCCCCTGGTAATTTATTACCTTTTGCAGTAGCCAGCGTAGTAGATCAGATAAGAATGTTGGGTTTCCAAGTGCGAAACAAATGGCTGTTTCTCTGCAAGGGCAATTGGATAGTCCTCAGAAAACCACTCTTTTGATGTGTTACTTCCTTGCATATTAATTGCACATGTAATAAACACAACTTTTCGGTGCCAGGGTAATAGATAAAAACAGAAGGCAAAGGCAAAGATGGAGTTATTCAGAGAAACAAGTGCCATTCTTCATGTGCATATGTTAAATTATCAAATCCCATCACATATTTTTGTATCTTGTAAAAATCCAGTGGCAGACTTTGGGCTCTCAAATTTCAGTGGTGCCCTGTATGGCACTAAAATTTGGTGCCCACCCACCTCTCATGTCCCGTTCCTCAGCATTGTTGTGGCGCCCTCCTCCCGGCAGCACAGCACCCAGTGTGGCCAAACCAGTCATGTTATCCTAAAACCACCTCCGGTCAAGCTACAGTAGATACAGTCCGATGCTTTTCAATGTGGTACAAGTTGTACTGTGCAAACATAACTTTTGGGGTTCACTTCTCTCAGGGGTACTGTCACAGGAAGCATTTTGCCACCACTACCCATAAAGTTGGATGCGGGTGGTGCTGTGGGTTAAACCACAGAGCCTAAGACTTGCTGATCAGAAGGTCGACGGTTTGAATCCCCGCGACGGGGTGAGCTCCTGTTTCTCAGTCCCTGCTCCTGCCAACCTAGCAGTTCAAAAGCACATCAAAGTGCAAGTAGATAAATAGGTACCACTCTGGCAGGAAGGTAAACGGCATTTCCGTGCGCTGCTCTGGTTCGCCAGAAGCGGCTTAGTCGTGCTGGCCACATGACCTGGAAGCTGTACGCCGGCTCCCTTGGCCAGTAAAGCGAGATGAGCGCCGCAACCCCAGAGTCGTCCGCAACTGGACCTAATGGTCAGGGATCCCTTTACCTTTACTCATAAAGTTGGCCAGAGCCAGTGGCGTAGGAAGGGGGTGCAGTGAGTGCCGACTGCCCTGGGTGTCATCACTGAGGGGAGGTGACAAAATGGCAAAAATATTTGTGTGTGTTTTTTTTAAAAAAATGGACTCACAACACTTTTTTTAAAAAAAGAATAACTCCCGCATCCACTGCACCCCCCACTTCCTACACCACTGGTAGCTAGGTGAGGCGGGGGGGGGCACTGGGTGCCACACCACGGGGCCTGCAGCGTGCCTGAGCCACACGTCTCTCCTGAGGGGGAGGCGGCGGACGGACTGCCTGCAAGCTCCACACTGCTTTTTTGAGCAGCGTGGGGCTTGCGTCTGCCCACCGCCTCAGCCACCCTACAGCTGAGGGGGAGGCTGTGGAGAGGCTCCACGCAGCGCACCATGCCTTGGCTCATCCTGCCACCATGGGCAGCTTGCCCCACCCCCAGCTGCAGGACGCACACACCGCACTGGGCACCCGAGCGGCTAGGTACACTGCTGGCCAGAGCTGCCTTTTCTTTTCCCTTCATTTTTTGTCCCTTACAGGCTTCCATGCCACCCAATATGGACTCTCCCTGGACTCCCTCCCCATGTCCAATCACATTGCTTCTGGGCACATAAAGCAGGCAAAGGATAACGCTTTTCCTATATCACACAGGAACGTTTCCCCTCACTTTCACAGACTCTTGCAAGCTAGCTGCAATTTTACCCATAGCCCTTTAAGAGCAGCTTAAAGAAGCTTGCAATTGGGAATCCGGGACATTGCGTGACAAAGAGACAAGCAGTGATGGCTGAAGGGTTTTTGTGAAGGTCCTGGCATTTTTGTGGCAATTGGAGACTATGTCTTGCTACTGCACATTAAGGCAGCAGGTTAGCAGGGCAGGCAATGATATCAACGCAATGATTCTTCAACATCAACTTCGTTGGACTGGTCATGTGCGAATGCCTGATGATCGTCTTCCAAAGCAACACACTATTCCAAACTTAAATGGAAAGAGTAATGCTGGCGATCAACAAAAGAGGTTTAAAGACTGTCTCAAAGCAAATCTTTAAAAATGTAGTATAAACACTGACAACTGGGAAACACTGGCCTGCAAGCACTCCAGTTGGAGAACAGCCTTTACGAAAGGTGTCATGAGCTTTGAAGACACTCAAACTCAGGACGAAAGGGAGAAACGTGCTAAGAGAAAGGCACACTTGGAAAACCCTCACCATGATCAACTCCTACCCAGAAACCTATGTCCCCACTTTGGAAGGACATGTGGAGCCAGAATTGGCCTCCACAATCATTTACCAACTCACTGTTAAGACCGTGTTCATGGAAGACAACCTTACTTGGCTATGAGTGATCACCAAAAAGAAGAAGAAACAGGGCAGGCCAAATTGTTGTTGTTGTTGGGCCAGAGGTTCTTCACTCCTGCATTACCGCACCTTGGCTTAGTGGCAAACATGTGAGGAGAACCATGGGCCTGCTTGTCTTCTCCACCAGCGATTTACTCTCAGCTTCAAATGCTGTGGAGAGCTTCCATGCCCCTGCAATGTGTGCCAAAGCTGCCCAACCACATACCTAGATTCAGGGTTAATAATTGCTGTGTTCCCGTCTACACTGCTATTCATCTTCTGCCCTCGGTTTGACCTGGAAATCTGGCCCAGTTCCTTAGAAATATGAGGGGCATATGTGGGTGGGACACAGTAATAGAAGAGCCTTTTGCAGCCATATGATGAAGCCTTGACGTTCCAGTGTCTGCTCTCTTGCCATGGAAATTTCCAGACAACAGTAGAAACAAAACAGGCCCATCCCATTGTCTTGCGGGGATTTTAGTTCATTTTATAACATGATGGAATGTAATAAACACTCGAAGGCTGCAATTTTGGTTCGAGTTTAGATTAGAATGTGTTTGCATTATAAAACCGTCAAGAAGACAAGTTTATTTTACTATTGATGAGGGTTTTTAGCTCCTTTCTCTTTACTTTCCTTGTAAATCTTTACGTTTCCACCCAGCAGATTTGTGTGAGAGTTGGGTTGTGTCTCTGACAGACTAGTCTTGGAAGAAGAATCTGTGCCAGACCCACAACCCAACTTCTACGCACGCGGCCTCTCCATGATCAGCAACCTTACTTTTTTTACAGGGTTCCTGATTGCCGATACAGATTCTACGGGTTGTATCTAGCTTGTACTTGCATAGGCTCTGTGCTTGCAAAGTTGGAAAGTGGGTGGAGGTCACAGGTAGGGTAGGCCTGTTCAACATCTATATAAACAACTTGGACGAAAGAAATGAGGGGATGCTCATCAAATTTGCAGATGACGCCAGACTGGGAGGGGTAGCCAATGACGCTGAAGACAGAATTGGGATTCAAGATGACCTTAACAGATTGGAGAACTGGCCCCAAAGTGAATTTTAATAGGGACAAATGTAAGGTTCTACAGCATCCTTTAAACTAATCCTATTATTGCCCCCTCCTTTCAAATTCAGTAGAATTCTCTGGGCAACCTTGCATTCACATGTTGGGTTTTGCCAACATTGCAACCACAGTTTCTTTGTGGTTTGACTTCTTTATGTTGCACAAAATGCTGGACATTTCTTGTTCCAGCCCATTAATAACTAGTTAAAAGGCATCATCATTTATTATAGTCACTTTGTAAGTAATTTAAGCTGAAGCAAGGACAAATAAACATTTGTTATAATACAGGAAACAGAAAACCTATTAAGAAAAAAATCAATTCATGAAATAGTCACCAGTGACTGAGCAAATGGATAGTTGCTGGAATGTGTTGTGAGGACATTCTGAAACGAAGAATGAATGTTTCTTCTGCAGGGACAGTGTAGTACACTATTGAATCCTGATTTCAGATGTTCTTCTAGTAGAAACATTGATGTACAGTATCTTTTATTTACTAAAATGAAACACAGGTACATATGTCATAATGGATACAGATATGTGTTTACAGTGGTATCTCAGGTTATATACGCTTCAGGTTACATACGCTTCAGGTTACAGACTCCGCTAACTCAGAAATAGTACCTCAGGTTAAGAACTTTGCTTCAGGATGAGAACAGAAATTGTGCTCCAGCGGTGCGGCAGCAGCAGGAGGCCCCATTATCTAAAGTGGTGCTTCAGGTTAAGAACAGTTTCAGGTCAAGAACGGACCTCCGGAACGAATTAAGTACATAACCAGAGGTACCACTGTACTTAATTCGTTCCGGAGGTCCGTTCTTAACCTGAAACTGTTCTTAACCTGAAGCACCACTTTAGCAAATGGGGCCTCCTGCTGCTGCTGCGTCGCTGCTGCGTGATTTCTGTTCTCATCCTGAAGCAAAGTTTTTAACCTGAGGTACTATTTCTGGGTTAGCGGAGTCTGTAACCTGAAGCGTATGTAACCTGAAGCGTATGTAACCCGAGGTACCACTGTACTTAACCTGAGGTACCACTGTACTAAAATAAAACATGACATGTATTAACAGTTAAGATTTCTAGGTGTAATTTACTGCATTCCTAACAAAGGACTGTCTATAAACTTAGGGGCAATGCAACCCACAGGGAACAATTATTATTCTTATTTATTATTATTAGCATTTGGGCTACTGGCCAATGCATTTAGATTCCCTTAATCCCGTTGATTTAAGTGAGCATACACACATCTGATTCTGCATCGAACAGTGGCCATCCAGAGGAAATGACTTTACCTGTTGGGCTTTAGAGATCATGCCGAAGGTTTCTCTGGGAGGTCATTTATGGTGTGTGAACATATTTCTCAATATCTTCTCACTAGTCTCCTTATCTGCGCTCATTTCCCTGTTTCTGCTTGCTTTGCAGAATGAAAGCTATGAAAAGCCTGCTTCTCCCCATCCTCAAAGGCTGCTTCAGTCTGACTTTTCCAAGAAAATGTATTGCAAGCAGATGAGGTTGACTGGCGTAGAACTTTCGTAGGACATCATCATAAGTCTGAATTGCCTGGGGGGGGAGCAATAATGTTTAAGTCATGTGGACATATAATGATGATGATGACGATGATGATGATAATTTATTATGTATACCCCACCCATCTGGCTGGGTTTCCCCAGCCACTCTGGGCAACTTCCAACAAAACACTAAAATACAATAACCTATTAAACATTAAAAGCTTCCCTAAACAGGGCTGCCTTCAGATGTCTTCTAAAAGTTTGGTAGTTATTTTTCTCTTTGACATCTGGTGGGAGGGCGTTCCACAGGGCAGGTGCCACTACCGAGAATGCCCTCTGCCTGGTTCCCTGTAACTTGGCTTCTCGCAGCGAGGGAACCACCAGAAGTCCCTGGGCGATGGACCTCAGTGTCCGGGCAGAACGATGGAGGTGGAGACGCTCCTTCAGGTATACTGGACCAAGGCCATTTATGGCTTTAAAGGTCAGCACCAACACTTTGAATTGTGCTCGGAAACGTACTGGGAGCCAGTGTAGGTCTTTCAAGACCGATGTTATATGGTCTCGACTGCTGCTCCCAGTCACCAGTCTAGCTGCCACATTCTGGATTAGTTGTAATTTCTGGGTCACCTTCAAAGGTAGCCCCACATAGAGTGCATTGCGAGAGATAACTAGACTGGTGAGACAGTCTGTTGGCAGGTAGGGTCTCAGCCTGCGTACCAGATGGAGCTGGTAAACAACTGCCCTGGACACAGAACTGACCTGTGCCTCCATGGACAGCGGTGAGTCCAGAATGACTCCCAGACTGCACACCTGGTCCTTCAGGGGCACAGTTACCCCATTCAGAACCAGGGAGTCCTCCACACCCGCCCGTCTCCTGTCCCCCCAAAACTTCTGTCTTGTCAGGATTCAACCTCAATCCATTAGCCGCCATCCATCCTCCAACCGCCTCCAGACACTCACACAGGACCTTCACCGCCTTCACTGGTTCCGATTTGAAAGAGAGGTAGTGTGAATGTTGTTTGCTTTGTATGGCATTGTTGTACAGGGTTTTATTCCCCACGGCTCATCAAGACTACCATGCTTTCCCATAAGTTATAAAGCCCCCACTTTATAGCAATAGTATCAGTAATGCAGTATGTTTTCCCTAGGACAATAATGCAATTATAAAATTCCTAGATGGAATTATTCTGAGTAGGGAATAATGTGCAAGCTGCATGAATAATAAGTGCAGAAAACAGACGAGGGACATCTTTGAACATCACATTCTGGTTCATGTATTCTTTCAAAGTCAGTTTACAGATGCACACCCCACACCTGACTTAAGTTTCGCTTCCAAAAATTTTTTGACAAAATTTGAACAATAGCAGAAAAGGAATGCGACTGATTGTGACCAAGCTGGGATGGCATGGAAATCTCTGCTTCCCTAAGAATCTGCTGTTTTCTGTTCGCAGCCTTATGGACGCCACTGGAATTATGCAAAATGTTCATGGTGCGGGTTGGTTTAACCCTTGGAGCAGCGCTGAATTTCATTGCCACGGCTGCTAATTGTAAACTGAAGAGGCACTTCTTACCGGCCAATGCAAGTGAGAAACAACATGACTTTACTTTATCTTGATGATGGCTTGCATTAGCTAGAGTAGAGGAAAATAAGGGGAAAGTCCATGAGCTAAATTTAGCATTAGAAGGGAAACATTGAAAAGAACAAAGGGCCACAGACGAGTGCCCAGGTCTTGTTTTAAAAGATACTATTTCCTCTAATAATATAGTTCATGGTTCCAATCCATTCTAACCAGGAGGATAGCAACATGGAGTAGATCTGCCTACCCAAAGGAACCCATAGGTATGTAGGAAAAAACGAAATATCTGGGAATAGAGATGGGTGACAAATTCAGTTCAGTTTGCATGAAAGGCTAACGTCCATTTTCCAAAACAGTATGTGAACCAAAACACCGCCATCCTTCAAAATGTGCGTGCCTCTGAATTTTAGTGTCTTATCTGACAGGGCAGATAAGAGATCAAGCAAAACAAAGATTCAAAAACGATTGGAATATATTTAAACAATATCTGAAAGATCATTATGGAGAATTAAATTTTTTGACTGGTTTAGATTAACTCTTGTAAGAAAAAATATTAAAATATAGTGGAAAAATAGGTTACCAAATATATAGATGTGTTATAAGGGGCATTTAAAGTAAAATTAAGGACCCAAGTAAGAAGGGGAGGGAAGTCAAGTGTAAATGGAGTACAAATGAATCAAATGAATAAGTATATATTTCATTTTCTTTATTATGTTTTAGAATCACATGTTTAGTTACAGGAGAATTGAGACGTTACAACGTGATTTCGTGAATGTTTGTCAAAAGAAACCAATAAAGAAGAATGGCAAAAAAGGAAGAATTTTACAGTGCCAAATAAAATATCCTCAGGTAAATATATTCGTGAGAACTACATACAAAATGCATCATAGCAGAGAAAGCTGCTTTGCCAAAAAATGTACACGTTAGGGAAAAAAATAACATACAGAAATTAATATACTCGGGAGGAATTCACATTAGAATTTTCACGAGGACTTCGAAAAAAACAATCATAGCAAGCTGGTGTGGAAATGGGAATCAGATTTAAGACTGGAAAAAATAGAAACTGAAATTGACAGATTTCACTGTCACCCATCCCTATTTAGACCCCAGAGCAGGAATGCTGTCATGCTACATTTAGCCAAATTAGACAGCTCAGTCGGTGAAGCATGAGACTCCCAGAGTCGTAGGTTTGAGCCTTACGTTGGATGAAAGATTCCTGCATTGCAGGGGGTTGGACTAGATGACCCTCGTGGCCCCTTCCAATGCTACAATTCTCTGATTCTACACTGCGGAGGATACAGGTGGAATAGTTCATTGTGGGCTCTCCAGTTAGATATCAAACGTGGTGGCAATGTGCGGGCGGGCAAGATGGTGAAACAGGACCTTCCATAAATATACAGAGAAAGGGATGCTGGATATTTGGGGCACTTCTTAGGCACTGAGAAAAATATTATATTGTATTTAAAAATTGGTGTGTGTGTGTGTTTTAAATAACAACAACCCAACCCTATAAATGCACAAAATCCTCTTCTAGGAGCCGGACAGATATACCATATTTTTCGCTGTATAAGACACACCTGACAATAAGACGCACATAGCTTTTAGAGGAGGAAAACAAGAAAAAAAATATTCCAAATCTTTTATTTCTGTAGAGCCTCTTTTCAAAAGCTTGATTTTGCAAGTGAACAGTAGAAGCATTTTAACAGGCATTAGCGCTTGGATTTCATTCTCTCACAGAAAGCCCCAGAAAAAAAAATGGGATCATCTGGCCGTTTGGAGAGACAGAGGCACATGGTTTGGGCAGTGATGGAATCCAAGACTGACTGAAGAGGGAAAACAAGACTAATGTTCTCCTGTCTGTTTGTCAAGTTGCTCAGGGGGCTGCACAAGGGCTATCACACACCAACCTCACAACAACCCAGTGAGGTTAAGGTGGCCCTCTCTGCGCAGCACCTCTCCAGCGAAGCAGGAAGAGAAATGGAGCCCCTTCCATTTCTCCTCCCACTTCGCTGAAGAGGCACTGTGCAGAGAGGGAGGGCTGCGCAGCGCCATTCGCTCCTTAAGACGCACACATATTTCCCTTTACTTTTTAGGAGGAAAAAAGTGCGTCTTATGGAGCGAAAAATACGGTAGTTAAAAGCACCAAGTGATGGAAACCAAGATCAGTTCCGTGACGCCAGATCTAGGGGCAGGGGGGTTGGCTGTATAACTTGGTACACATCAAACTTGGACCCTTTCAGTCAAGGGAGGGCTGTCTCCTGAGAGTCCTTGCAGGCCACATCCTTTATTCCAGAGATAGCCTGCTCTTTTCATCTTGGAGTAACTCTTTTCTCCAAAAAGGGAGCCCAGGGTGTGGAAGCATTTCATTCCGTAATAGTGTTGGCCCCAAAGCACAGCATCACATAGTTCCATAGAAATACGTGCATTTCTATATTACATGGCCAAACACAAAAGAGGGCTTTTGTGCGTGAAATCAGGACTCCTAGCAACTCAGCCACACTTTTGATAGAGTCACCGAGGAGAAATAACATTGGACTAACCGTAGCCTGGCCTCTGCTCTGTAGTAGTGGATGATCACAAAGCTGCTTTCTTAATTCATAGTCACATTTATTTTTACTGGCATAATCCTTGGGGATGTTGTTTGAAACGCCAACCCACACAAAAGGAAGCATCTCAACATTTCTCCAAGAATTCTGGGACCTTTGTGACCTTGCGTGACATCCTATGAAATAGGGGAACGAGCAAGCCTTTGATCACGTACCATTGGGACACGGCTCTTTCTGGCCTCATACATTCAGAGCACTGATGCTCTTGCCAAAAACCGTTTCCGCTGAGGGGATGAAACTATGAGTGGGCATTTGGCTGAGGAGTAAGTCTGGGATCAGACTTGTCTAACATCAAGGCGTGTCTCAGGCATTCTGATTTCCTGCCACCGCTTTGAATCCTATGGATCTGAGATCTGAAACACTTGATCAGCATTGGCTGTGTGTCATAACTATGGTTGGGTGATACTTCAGAACGCAAGTGTGGGACCAGGGCTTTTTTTCAGCCAGAACTCAGTTCCGGCCACTCTCAGGTGGGCGCCATTGCCATTCTAAGAGAACAAGGGAGGCATTCATGGTGAATTCCAGAACCCCCTTTTCTAGAAAAATAGCCATATCCTGACATGTGTGTGTGTAAGAAAAGACTACCTGCAAGTACAGGGACGCGGGTGGCGCTGTGGGTTAAGCCACAGAGCCTAGGACTTGCCGATCAGAAGGTTGGCGGTTGGAATCCCTGCAACGGGGTGAGCTCGGTCCCTGCTCCTGCCAACCTAGCAGTTTGAAAGCACGTCAAAGTGCAAGTAGATAAATAGGTACCACTCCGGCGGGAAGGTAAACGGAGTTTCCGTGTGCTGCTCTGGTTCGCCAGAAGCGGCTTAGTCATGCTGGCCACATGACCTGGAAGCTGTACACCGGCTCCCTTGGCCAATAAAGCAAGATGAGCCCCGCAACCCCAGAGTTGGCCACGACTGGACCTAATGGTCAGGGGTCCCTTTAACTTCACCTGCAAGTACAAAGTACCATATCAGGAATAAGCCTTTTTTTAAAAACATGTGAAGGAGCCTTCAGAATTCTACAACTGCGGTCTGAAGCGGTACAGTCCTATCAGTAGTGCAGTGAGTAGGGTGGCAGCAAAAAAGAAGAAGTAATATATATATATACCCTATATACCGTATTTTTTGCTCTATAAGACTCACCTTTTCCCTCCTAAAAAGTAAAGGGAAATGTGTGTGCATCTTATGGAGCGAATGCAGGCTGCGCAGCTATCCCAGATGCCAGAACAGCAAGAGGGATTGCTGTTTTCACTGCGCAGCGATCCCTCTTGCTGTTCTGGCTTCTGAGATTCAGAAGCCTGACCACGTGTCAACCCAGTCTGCTGTTCAGGTGCTAAGCAGGCAATGTTAAGGACCCTATTCTCCTCTTTTATGGTTCTTTGTTGGAGCCAGCGTGGTGTAGTGGTTAAGAGCGGTGGACTCCTAATCTGGTGAACTGGGTTCGCGTCTCCGCTCCTCCACATGCAGCTGCTGGGTGACCTTGGGCCAGTCATACTTCTTTGAAGTCTCTCGGCCCCACTCACCTCACAGAGTGTTTGTTGTGGGGGAGGAAGGGAAATGAGAATGTTAGCCGCTTTGAGACTCCTTAAAGGGAGTGAAAGGTGGGCTATCAAGTCCAAACTCTTCTTCTTTCAAATTCTTCAGTGTAAAATTTGACACATGGTCATCATAGCAGTTAGACCTCCAAATCAACTTCCATCGTGCAACCTCCATTTGCTGGTATGTGGTTGAATCCTGCCCCAAAATGCTCTGGGCTTAAATTTAAATTGCTACACCAGGCCCATGCAAAGAGCAGCAGGGGCAGCCAAGGAAACTTGCCCCAAGCCTAGGAGAGCTAAGCTGGCCAGGGGAGGAGGACCTTTTTGTTCAAGATTATTCTAACCAGACTTTTGCCCCGGACCTCAGTCAAGCTCTGCACGGGCCTGGCTACACGTGTGCAATCTGAAGTTTATGCACTGTTAAAGTCTTGTAAAAACGCAGACTAAGACAGAACCCATGTTGTCAAGCTTGGCTGCTGCATGTGACCCTGTGTGTGATTCAGGTGAAATACTTCGTAAAAGTACTAGTCAACTGTTGTCACGCTGTCCTATAAACTATGTAGGATAGTGCACTTTTTTTTACAAAGAAAGTGCAAATTGCATCAGTTATATATATGTGGGGAAGAACTGGCAAATACCCCTATTTGGAAGGTAGTTTGCATTGGGAGGAAATATACCACTGGCAACTCCAACGCATGTATTAGTTCCTTATCTGATTTCATCAATTATCAGTTGCTCCATCCCTCACAGCTTTGCACTTAAAACCCCCCCTGCCCTTATCAGGGTTGCCATAGGTCCAGAATTTGGCGGTCGGAAACAGTGTCCAGGCGGAAGTAAGTAAAATGTCCAGGGAAATCCAGATAGTCACTTTTGAAATATGGCAACCCTACCTTAGATGCGGGGACGCAGGTGGCGCTATGAGTTAAACCACAGAGCCTAGGACTTGCCGATCAGAAGGTCGGCGGTTCGAATCCCTGTGACGGGGTGAGCTCCCGTTGCTCGGTCCCTGCTCCTGCCAACCTAGCAGTTCGAAAGCACATCAAAGGGCAAGTAGATAAATAGGTACTGCTCCGGCGGGAAGGTAAACGGCGTTTCATGCGCTGCTCTGGTTTGCCAGAAGCGGCTTAGTCATGCTGGCCACCTGACCCCAAAGCAGTATGCCGGCTCCCTCAGCCAATAAAGCGAGATGAGCACCGCAACCCCAGAGTCGGTCACGACTGGATCTAATGGTCAGGGGTCCCTTTACCTTTACCTTAGATGCAAAGGGAATTTTACCTGTAGTTTGGCCCTTATTTGTGACTCCATACCCTCCAAATGTCCTGATTTTCCAGGGACAGTCCCTGAATTACAGAAGCTGTCCCGGTTTCTGATTCAATCCTGAAATGGCCCGGTTTTCATTTTTCCTCCCCTCCACGTCTTGGAGAACAATTAAAAGTGGTGTGTGTGTCTGTGCAGGTGCGAAAAGTGAGTCCTGTTTATCCTGAAAGTAAAATTCCTGCAGCAAATGAAGGCTACAGTGAAGCTGACATATAAAGCCTGTTATGTACTGAGTTGAATAGGATCCAAAATGCAGCAGTCTGATTGGTCCTAGAACAATGCAGCAGTCTGATTGGTCCGCAGGAGCCACCCAATCCAGCTCCAGATGGAAGTGAATCCACAACCTGATTGGCCTACAGGAGAATCCCAGAATTAGCCGATCACGTGGGGCCCATTGTGTAAATAATGTATATAAAGCAGATATTGTGGGGAACTTACATTCCTCCTCACCACTATGAGCTGAATAAAGAGCATGAAATCCACTCTCAACTCCGAGTATATTTCAAAGCCTTCCTATAATTTTGAAGGGAAAGGTAGGGGTGGAGGAGAAATTCTGTTCAGTTTGCATTGAAAGGTGAAACTTCCCAAATTCATACTTTTTGGAACACTGTGCAAACCGAAGCACAGCCACCTTTTCGAAATGTGCACTTCTCCAAATTTTTGCAACGCAGTTTTCCAGCCAATAATGTGTACAAAAATGCACCTGGTGCTGTGAAGGCTGCCGATAAATGCATATATGGGTGAATTTAATCTGCAGAAATGCATTAGGTCTGGGGAAACTGCTTCCAGAAATGTGCGAAATCGAGTCAAAACCGAATAAAAAAAGTTTCATCAGGAGAAATTTGCACAAAAATACTGATTAATTTTCATGACATTTCTTTTTCAAAAAATATATATTTAAAAAATAGCAAATTGTTGCAGAAATATGAAGAAGTGGATTTAAGATTGGGAAAAGCAGAAGCTCGAAGAACTGAAATGGCTAGATTTGTCTATCCTTAAATCCGACTAAATGTTGTGTGAGTTTCCGGGAAAGGAAACAGTCCACAATCTGCCTCTGAAAAGGTGAGAGTTGCTGTGTGTGGCATTGCAGAGTACTGCCATTCAAGAAATGCAAGTCCAAACTCCCCTGGGCCTGAAATACTACTGACTGCATAGATCCTTGGAAACAAGCCAGATCTAAGTGGAAGGAACATTATCGAAGATTGCGTAGCATCCGACAGAACATAGCCGAGCAATCTTTTTATTAGCTAGACGAAAGTTAATAAACCTTTAATACTGATATACTTTGATACACTGAGCAATACTTTCCAAGATAATCTGCCAACTCTTTCCCTCCCTTCCCTGTCTATTTACCAGCTGCGTTCTGCGTAGTAATCAGTTGTTGCTTGCTTTTCGTCGGGACATATCTAAGTATCTTTCTCCCAAGGTTGTAGGATAATCACATTTTCCAGCATTGAGTACAATATCTTGGGGAAATGTGTTTCCACTCTCAGTTACTATAACTGCGTGGAGATGTGTGGAATACAGTTGCATTATAATGGGACAAAAATTGCAAGAAAAATGAGTTCTTCGTGCAGAGCAAGTGTGCTTCTCCTCATAGGCACTAGACAATAGATGCCCACGACAATCACGTAGCAGAGACGGCAAGATGGGACAGCAGCGTTCAGCTGACCTCTGGTCACTCGTGTTGTTGCTGCATACCAGGATGGAGAAAGGAAGGGGTGAGGCAAATCTGACATGCCCACCAGTGCACTTGCACTGTGCCAACCTCACTGCCAACTGGCCCTCCCTTCATCCCAGTGTGCGGCAGTGATGCAGGTGATCAGAGATCAGGTGAGTGACACTCCCACCTATAAAGTGCAAAAGAGAAGGGGTTCCTGTAGGCTAAGAAAACAGGGTAAAAGATTAGTAAGTACAGTGGTACCTCGGGTTACATATGCTTCATTTAATTTTATTCCATTTTTTAAAAAATGATTTTTTTGCAGGTAGGAAAGTGACACAGAAATAGACTGCAAAGTGCAGTGGTACCTTGGGTTACATATGCTTCAGGTTACATATGCTTCAGGTTACAGACTCCGCTAACCCAGAAACAGTGCTTCAGGTTAAGAACTTTGCTTCAGGATGAGAACAGAAATTGTACTCCAGCGGCACGGCAGCAGCAGGAGGCCCCATTAGCTAAAGTGGTGCTTCAGGTTAAGAACAGTTTCAGGTTAAGAATGGACCTCCGGAATGGATTAAGTACTTAACCCGAGGTACCAATGTATATAAAATTGTAAAGCTGTCCCCCGCCCCCCCCGTGACAAACTATTGGAGTTTGTGTGAAAATGTTGGGTTTTTTTCTGGGAAAATGTGGTTTCTCTGTAACAAGGTGTGTTAGAAGAGCATTGTACTCCTTGCAACTATTAAAATCAGAAAGCATGGTTTCCTTAGCAAATCCAGCATTTACCTAGGTAAAATTTAATGCATTATTTAAACTTATGTGCCAATAGGCCACAGTTAATGTTTCACAATAAATAGCTTTTTGCTAGAGCCTTAAGAACGGTCACAACATTTTCTTTAGCACTTTTCATGGAATAATCTCAAGGTGATTGGCTTTCCTTTGCAGCAGGAGAGATAATAAGGATGGTCCCTGACTGGTGTGTGTGAATAAACGGAGTAAGAAAACAACCCACACTCACATTAGGCTTGACCCAAAGATATACCAGCAGGACAGCCAATTCGTTTTCATATAGTTGCCTTTTTATGGATCTTCTCCCTAGGTACCCATATAAAGAAGGGTTTTTAGATGATGATGATTGCCCCATGGCACCCAGCATTCTGTATCCACCCGCATGGCTCTAAATTCGAAATTGGAACACTCCCCACATGAACCAATCTGGACCCTGAGATAATCATCTGAGGCCCTTCTTTGTGTGCCTCCTCCACAAGAAGTCGTGAGGGCAGCAACACAAGAACAGCCCTTTTCTGTGGTGCTCCCCATTTCTAGAATGCTCTCCCAAGGGAGGCACGCCTGGGGCCTTCATTACATCTCTTCAGGCACCAGGTGAAAACATTTCTCTATCACCTGGCCATTCTATGTCCTTTCAGATGTGTTTGTGGGATGGGGGTTATTGGCTTGCTTTTGTTTTATCATCTATTTTGTGTTCTCATTTTTATGTTGTGAGCCGCCCGATGTCAGGGACTGGGCAGAGGAGGAATGGTGGAAATGGCCTCCCCATCCTGATTCTTCCAGGGACGAGGAAGAAGAAGACAGTACAGTGGTACCTCGGGTTACATACGCTTCAGGTTACATACACTTCAGGTTACAGACTCTGCTAACCCAGAAATAGTACCTCGGGTTAAGAACTTTGCTTCAGGATGAGAACAGAAATCATGCAGTGGCGGCGCAACAGCAGCAGGAGGCCCCATTAGCTAAAGTGGTGCTTCAGGTTAAGAACAGTTTCAGGTTAAGAACGGACCTCCGGAACGAATTAAGTACTTAATAGGAGAGGAGGAGGAGGAGGAACTCAGCGAGCCTCAAAAGTAGGAGAGCAAAGAGCTCAAAGACAGAGGGCACATAGCAGCACCCGTAGAAGTGACGAATGAGGAAGTGGGAGAGACGGGGGTGGGGGTGGAGATTCACTCAAGACAACACCATTATCCAAGAGGCTGGGTTTTATAGCCTCTCTCTGTACATATTGAAATAAAAAAGGACAGTAAGAAACTTTTCCTTGTCTGTATACTTTCCTGGGCAACCAGCCGGGAGCCGCTGACAGCATCCTGACACCCTATTGCCTTCAGATGGAGGGCAGTATACAAATTTAATAAATAAAAATTAATAGACGAATAACATACAAGTAGGAAAATATATAAATGGTGCAAGAACAGTAGACACGCCGTCAGCATTCCTGGAAACTCCATTAGTGGCTACTAATCAGATATTGTGCCAACCTTGATGGTACTATGACATCCACAAATGGGCCAATAAAAGCACAATATCACCATGCACACATCCTGTTAGATGATGCAATTGTGCCCTCACTCCATTCAGTGCTGGTGTATTATATTGGGATTTAAGTAATGCCGACTTTTCTCAACAGATTCAGTGGACCTAAATGACTAAATGTGATCCTCTCGATCCACCTTCAAGATTCTGCCTGGCCCCAACATATCTTGACTGGCCGTGCTTTGCACCTCCTGAACTGCTTTTGCTTGGCTGGGATGTTTTCTGGAACTGTGATAATGTGTCTTGCTTGCCTAGATGGAGAAGCAACTCGTGTGTTTGTCTGTGTGGAAACTTCTGATGGAGCCTACTGTGCAAATGTAAGAACCTCCTCCATTGCTCCACTCCCTCTTGGCCTCTAGCCTTGGCCATTCTTATCCTCTGGACCTGCTAGTGTTGCTCCCAGAAGGTTGCGCGAGGGAATGTGACCCATGGGCTGGGTGGAAAAAACAAATCCACCCCTGAGTTTGAAGGTGTTTCTTCAGTGACTCGTGACAGCTGCTCTTTCCTGGGCACATACACCTGGCCTATGCAGGTGTACATAGAGAAAAACCAGTTGGGCCTTGGATTGCAGCTGGTGGGGTTCGGTTCTTTTTTGCCAGGGAGGGAGAAGAAGTGGATTGCTGCTAGATTTCAATATTTGCCTGCTCCTCCTCCATGTTCAATGGCTGTAGTTGTAAATAAACACAGATTACACCCTAAGTTTCCCGGAGTCTTTCTTTCCAAGGAAATGGACCCTGTGGCAGCTGTTCCTGGATCCTCCTACTGATTGGGTAAGCAGGGAGCCAGATTTAATATAATATTAGATCTGCCGACTACGTAATCATGCTTCTGCCAACCTAGCAGTTTGAAAGCACGCAGTGCAAGTAGATAAATAGGTACCACTCCGGCGGGAAGGTAAACGGCGTTTCCGTGTGCTGCTCTGGTTTGCCAGAAGCGGCTTAGTCATGCTGGCCACATGACCCGGAAGCTGTCTGAGGAAAAATGCCAGCTCCCTCGGCCCGTAAAGCGAGATGAGCGCCGCAACCCCAGAGTCGTCCGCGACTGGACCTAACGGTCAGGGGTCCCTTTACCCTTTACTTTACTCTAATAACAGAAGTTGTTTACAGGAGAAGTCCCTCTGTTGCATTATGCGTACATGGAGAATGTGGCTTCTGTTTGGATCCTGAATTCCCACCTGCCATTTCCAGCCCGCTGGTTCCACCCACACAAATGTCTCATCCAAAGCAGGACCTGTGCATCCCACTTGCAAAGATCAAGTCAGGCTGCCCCCAAACTTTCCATTCCTCTCCCATCCCACGCCGCCATTAATATGTCACGTAATGATGCTCTTGGTGGCTGCGGAAAGCTGGTTGAAGGTAGGCACCGTGGTGCAACTTAAGTACAGAGCAGCCACGATCCTGCCTGCTGAGAGATAATCATTAACATCGGTTCCCTGGTAAACCTTGCAAGCGTGTTACTGTAGCACGGCTTGCAAGGTTAACAGCAGCTATTATGTTTGTGACCCTTCTCGCTTATTGTTTGGGTGAAAGGAATGTCCCTCGATGGCTACATTCCAGTGGATTCCTGCACAATGCCTTGCCTTTCACTTCAAGATCAGCTCAGGTTCAAAGGGAGAAGAAACAGGAAAGGAAAAAGCAGACGACACCGCGTAGGAATTCAATTGTACCCTCACTGTGGACTCTGCTAGATAGGATGGGTTAACCTTAGTAGCATAATTCTCTGGGCTCCTTCAGATGACTTGTTTATTAAGCATTCTTCCTGCTTCATTTGCACAAACCTTACACAGAGGATAGACAATGTTGTTGTTTAGTCGTTTAGTCGTGTCCGACTCTTCGTGACCCCATGGACCAGAGCACGCCAGGCATTCCTGTCTTCCACTGCCTCCCGCAGTTTGGTCAAACTCATGTTAGTAGCTTCAAGAACACTGTCCAACCATCTCATCTTCTGTCATCACCTTCTCCTTGTGCCCTCCATCTTTCCCAACATCAGGGTCTTTCGTGCAGGGCCAACCAAGACAGACAGGTCATAGTGGAGAGTTTTGACTAAACATGACCCATCCGGAGCAGGAACTGGCAAGCCACTCCAGTATCCCTGCCAAGAAAACTCCATGGACAAAAAAACAACAGGTTAGACCATGCCCAGGCCTTCTTGAGCATTTGTTTGGATTTGTCTGATGACAACGAGCATCCATCCTGTGGTGTTCATTCATCTTCCTGTTAATCGTTTGCTCTGTCCATACTTTGCAATGTATTTCTGTGTCACTTTTCCTACCTGCAAAAAAAAAAATCAATTTTTAAAAAATGAAATAAAATTAAACATGGATTTGTTCCAATAGGGCAACAGAGTGCTTTAATCCACTTCAGTTGTGTAAACCCAGCTTCCCAGCATGTGCTTGAATTCCTCCCATAAAATATTGACCATTTAGTGGTGGTCAGTGGGTATTGCCCAGTCTTTGTCTAAGTGGGCTTGATCACAATGTGGGATAAATATATCAGAAGTGAGTGTCAGAAGTGAGCCAGCAGTGAATCACACCATGCAAGTTGGAATTAACTCTTTATTAGGAAACACATGAGTGACACAGAAGCATCAGGCTGAATGAGCAGAGCAGCTCATCTCTGGTAGGTCTTGCCCTCAAAAAGCAGTTGCTGGAACTGAAGGTCCCTGCCTTCCCACAGCTGCCTAATCTCCTTGTCTGCAGGGGGTTTTCCCGAAGCAATCGGAGACTGTGTCAGCACACAGCTAATCTCTCCTCCATCCTTTTCATGCCTCTTCTGGTTCTGGGAGACAAAGGGAGAGGGGAGCTTATCCCAGCAGTAAGGGGAGACACCTGTGAATCTTCACCAGCCTGACTCATCTCTGCCTCTTGGTCTCTCTCCTCCCACCCTCCTTGCTTCAGCTTCTGCCTCTGATTCTGAACTTCTCTCTGCCACACACTCTCCCAGCTCACTTAAGCCCTGTTACCTCTTCAGCTTCCAACACCTCCACTTCCCAGTCTTCTCCCTCTGACCTCTCATTGTTGTCCCACTCCCAGGGCTCTGAGCCTTCTTCTTCCCTGGTTGGTTCCCCAGCTGCTTCCTCCCACCATTTATCTGCATCCAGCCAGTCCATGACATTAAGAATGTAGGGAATCCATTATATGATTGCTTTAAAGTAAAGGTAAAGGGACCCCTGACCATTAGGTCCAGTCGTGGCCGACTCTGGGGTTGCGGTGCTCATCTTGCTTTATTGGCTGAGGGAGCCGGCGTACAGCTTCTGGGTCATGTGGCCAGCATGACTAAGCCGCTTTTGGCGAACCAGAGCAGCGCACAGAAACGCCGTTTACATTCCCACTGGAGCGGTACCTATTTATCTACTTGCACTTTGGCGTGCTTTCGAACTGAAAGGTTGGCAGGAGCAGGGACCGAGCAACGGGAGCTCACCTTGTCGCGGGGATTCGAACTGCTGGCCTTCTGATCAGCAAGTCCTAGGCTCTGTGGTTTAACCCACAGCGCCACCCGCATCCCTATTGCTTTAGCACGGCCCAAACTACTTATTACATGGTTTTCACAACAGAGTATTTAGATTGTTCAAACCACTTACGTTGAGAGAGATCAGAAAGAGGCAACAGTGGCGGCACATGATGGTGTTTAAGCCTTTCCTGTCCCTGTTTCCTAATTACCCTGCAAATGGTTTCCCCTCCTGGCTTTTTAACATGGGAAAACATAACTTTAAAATCCCACAAGAGGAGGAGAAAGCTGCTGGGGGGAGGATGTGATGTGGAGCAAGGAAGCCGCAGTTGGATTAAGTTATATGCTCCCTTGATTGCTTTCTGCCCCTGAAATGGATGTTTGCAGGCCCGTCTTACCCATAAAGGCTAGTGGCGTGGGGCGCCGGGGCGCCAAGTTCTGGAGGATGCCAGGCAAGAGTCCGGGGAACACCGAACAAGCACGCTGAGTGAGCGAGGGTGCATGCGCCACTCCTGCCGAGTGTCGGCTCAATTTTTTCCCTTTTAGCCTGCAGGCGCCGAATTCTGTGGGGCGCCTTGCTCGGTGTGCTGCCTGCCATGGCCACCGTGGCACGAAGCAACCAACTGAGCCAGGAGGCGCTGCATCCAGCCTGCGCCTCTTCCAGCCACTGCCCGCTTCCTCCAGCCCTAAAAAAAAAGGTTGACAAATGTGGGAAGGGATCTTTGCACCACGGTACCGGATATGCTTAAGACGGCCCTGGATGTTTGTCCTCTAAAGGGGCTGTGGGCTATAATTACATGTAGAAGAAGAAGAGTTTGGATTTGATATCCCGCTTTATCACTACCTGAAGGAGTCTCAAAGCAGCTAACATTCACCTTTCCCTTCCTCCCCCACAACAAACACTCTGTGAGGTGAGTGGGGCTGAGAGACTTCAGAGAAGTGTGACTAGCCCAAGGTCACCCAGCAGCTGCATGTGGAGGAGCGAGGAAGCGAACCCGGTTCACCAGATTACGAGTCTACCGCTCTTAACCACTACACCACACTGGCTCTCATGTAGGTAGTTTGAGTCTTCGCCTACAAAGGGTACCCAAAGGTGGGTTGAATAGTGGGGTTGGTAAATGTGGGTGAATCTGTAAAGTGGCTGAAGCAATTGCACAAACATTTCATCAGCGCATGCCAGTGTTTGCACAGGTCAACTCAGCCTCTACTCTTACATGCCAATTTGGCCTACACAAACCACTCAAGGATGGGTGTGTATCCGTGGTGGAACGAATTATAAACCTGAGGCTACACAGAAGGATGGAAGTGGAATTATACCAGGAGAGCTAGCTCTTAAAATCTAATTTAGGAGCAGCAGAGTTGAAAAGTCATTTATATCCATACTGTTCCCACTGTTGTTGCACTAAAATCCTGTATGCACTGCTCTATGAAAGGTATGTTTATGACTCAACAGCAGTGATTCGGCATCATAAAGTCTGACTCAGCACTGGACCAAAACTCAATGCATTGAGCATTCTCATCCTCCTATACGCAGATGATATGATTTTGCTTTCACGGACAAGAATTGGTTTAAAGCGATTAAACTCCTGTATTGACTATCTGGCCAGAAGGAAATTGTGCATGAACTTTGACAAAAGCAAAATAATGATTTTTGGGAATTCACGCAAGAGCTATAGCTGGGTATTTGGTGGGAAATTCAAATTCAACTATCTGGGAATTACATTCCATCATAGGCTTCTCTGGTTCACACACTGTGCAACGGCGGTGAATGCCGGTAAGATGTCTATGCAGGCCATAATGCGTTTTTTCATAACAAGAGGTAATTCGCATATCCCCTCTGCCCTCAAGGTCTTCAGTGCCAAAATTATAGCTCAATTGCTCTATGGTATTCCAGTCTGGCTGCCAGGGTTTACCCAGTTGGTAGAACGAGTGCAGGCAGCAGGGGCGCCGACTTACAAAAAATATTGGGGGGGCCCATACCGACTTATCAAAAATATTGGGGGGGGCCAAGACCTCCAAACCGCTGCTGCTGGGGGAACGAAAGGGGCGAGCCCCGGGCTGCCCCGACCTTAAGTGAACCTGTGAGGGCCCGCCCTTTGCGGCAGCCGATTGGCTGCCGCCGTGGGCGGTGAATATTAATGAGCTAGGGGGAATCCCCGCTTCTCGTGGGGCTGACGACAGCCCCGCGAGATTGTTGATGGGTCGAGAGCCCATAACCCCACCCCCTCTCTAGATAAGCATAATATAATAATTTTCTTAAATTATTGGGGGGGCGGAGCCCCCCCAAACGAATTTTTGAGGGGGCTCGGGCCCCCTCAGGCCCCATGGAGTCGGCGCCTATGGCAGGCAGGTTTCCTTTTTAAGATTTTTGCTTTCCCATGTTGTGTACCCTATGCAGCCTTGTGTCTAGAGGGAGCTCAACACAAGGTAGAAACTGTCACCGGGTGTGATTTATTCTATGCTGGTTAAACATCTGCCTTACATCAGATAAAGATCCTCTCCTCAGCGAAGTTTTGTTAGACCCCTTTCTTTTCCCGGGGCTACAACAGTTTAACAAGAAGGTACAGCAACTCAGGCTGTCAGTGGAACTTTTGCGAGCGATGTCCCTACCATCTGCCAAGGCTATAATAAAAACTAGGTTGTGGGATATTGAACGCCAAGAACTAACAGTAGCAGCAGAGAAAACATGTTCCCCTCTTTATTTTCAACTTTCTTGGGCACATGAAACTAACCACAATTACCTTGAATTTCTGCTTAACCCTCAAGAAAGAAAGGCATTTTCGCTGGCCAGGTTTAATTCAAATCAATCAAACCTCCTTTGGGGAAGGTTCTCAGGCAGGGTGGAAGGAGAAAGAACTTGCCCATGTGAAGACCACCTGCTGGAAACCCTTACACATATGGTTCTTATATGCTGATCTCCGTCAGCAATTTATAGATCAACTCTGTATCCCCAAAAGGAAACCAGAGTTGGAGGTCATACATTTTCTATTACTGGGGAATGATCAGGAGCTCACCAAGTTAGTGGCTAAATATCTCTATTTGGTTTTTTGTCGTCGAAATACACTGCAGACGTCTGATCTCCCTGGAGACCTAGAGATGTGAGGACAGACTGCTCTGCCTCCTTTCTTTTAGCAAATGTTTTGTGCCACTGGGGAGGTGGTGATTCTGTATTGATTTGTTTTGGATGTTTGGATGTGATGCCAATAAAAGGTTTGATGATGATGTAAGAGGATGCTTGATCCAAAAATCGCAGGTGCATTTGAAAACATTTCAGCGATCGCTTGGGAACCTGGATTACTACAATTCAGAGCTTACCATGATGCTTTGGCCACTTCAAATGTCACCATGCTCTCCTCCAGCTAACGTAGGGACCCCCCTCCCAATTTAAATAAAAAGTCCTCCCCCACCTACCCAACTGGATGTTGGCCCATATTACTTTGATACAACCTCACAGGTATCAACCTGACCAACTGCATTTCCTTACTGTGCCCCTCACCTAAATGTGGCTTTCCAGGAAAACTCACAAGGAGATTGGAAAACCTTATCAGCCTCAGCAGTGCCTTTTCTAGTATTGCCATATATACTTGCACTGCTGCACAATTGCCAGACACACTTGTACATGCTGCTTTGAAGGAAACCCCAACCCACAACTGACCCACATGCTGTTTTGAAGAAAAACCCCAACCCACAACCGACCCACCTCCTTGGAATACCAGTAGCAGAATGGGAAAGGGAATGAATGAAGTTCTGACAGCCTGGTCGGTTTTAATAGGCAGCAGAGAAAGGTGAAGGAAATCTGCCATGGCAAAGCTGAACATGGATTTTGGACTTCTCTGCAGGAAGGAAAGGGGAAAACGTGGGGGGGGGGGGAGTCATCCCTAACTAGACACAGCTCAAAATGCGCTTCAATTAGAATGCATGTAGTGACAGAAAACAGAGAAATGGAGGGAGTATGTGATGCAGTTGAAAAATCAACTTTCGTGCCTGGTCATCTGATAGAATTAAGACACCTATTAAAACAGCCTTTAAAACTGCATTTCCATCTTCCATGTGTGCATTCCAGGAGCACAGAAGAGGCTCAAACACATTCTGAGAGGCATGTTTGAAATCTGTCCGGAGCCCCATAGAGATGCCACAGAGAGTGTGGTCAGAAGACAAGGAATGGAGGAGCTTGGGGAGTTGGAGGAGTCCTAGCATGCTGGGGTGCAGGGATCAGGAACTGCAAGAAGAGCCTGATCCTGGGAAAGGCCCTGGCAGCTTGAGCAGCGAAGATTTGGATTCTGGGCAAGGACCAAGTGGGTTGTCTCTAGGGAACAGTCCACCTCTGTGTCACCGGATATCTGAAGTGCTGCATCACTGCCAGTCAAGCAAGGAGCCAGCGCTATTTGGGGAGCCACCAAGGGATAGACCTGACAGTGGGCACAAATAACTGTTTAGTTTGTCCCTGGGGTCTCAAGACAAAGGACTTATTAGGGTACTAAACAGAGAAGTGTTAGCAACGTGCACTGGTGCCACGTACATAACGAAGCCAGGCTGTTCTGTGTGAAGAGCCTTTTCTCTCTAGTTTCCTATCGCCAAAGTTTGTCCTTGGGAGCATTAAGTGTGCATGAAGTGGGGCTAAGGAAATATAGTCTCATGGAGACTAGCAAGGTTGGTACTGTATAATTGAGTGGCGAAATTGCTGACTGGGGTGAGGCGATCTGAATGCATAGCATTGATTCTTGTATAACTGTGTTGTTGTTGTTGTTTAGTCGTTTAGTTGTGTCCGACTCTTTGTGACCCCATGGACCAGAGCATGCCAGGCACTCGTGTCTTCCACTGCCTCCCACAGTTTGGTCAAACTCATGCTGGTAGCTTTGAGAACACTGTCCAACCATCTCATCCTCTGTCGCCCCCTTCTCCTTGTGCCCTCCATCTTTCCCAACATCACGGTCTTTTCCAGGGAATCTTCTCTTCTCATGAGGTGGCCAAAGTATTGGAGCCTCAGCTTCAGGATCTGTCCTTCCAGGGAGCACTCAGGGCTGATTTCCTTAAGAATGGATACGTTTGATCTTCTTGCAGTCCATGGGACTCTCAAGAGTCTCCTCCAGCACCACAATTCAAAAGCATCAATTCTTCAGCGATCAGCCTTCTTTATGGCCCAGCTCTCACTTCCATACATCACTATATGTATATACACTACATGTATAACTGTACTGTCTACCAATTCATTTCTGGGTTCAATTTGAAGTACTGGTTTTAACCTATAAAGCCTTATGCCAGAACTGAGTAAGAGTTAATTCTTCATTAATAAAGTGTCTTCACAAACTACTGGAATCAATAGGGTTGCCATCCCTATGTATTTTTCCTGATATTCTGTCGACTACTAAATCACAGCGTTCTAATTTGTCTCTGGCTATTAAAAGCTGAGGAAGGGGAATAGTAAGAATATTGCAAATTGGCATATACTGCCACCTTATGGAAGACTCTGTCATGTTGAGACAACTAAAAGATGAGTACCGGAAAATCTATTTCGCTCTTTGAGGAGAGTTCCCCCATGTATGAAAAAGCGGATATTTTGAAGTCCCTTACAAAATCACATTTGTTGTATTAATGATAATTTTAACCCCCTTGCTTTTTATGCTGAGTGGTTCATTTGGAGTTTTGAAGTGTGTGGTTGGTAATAGGCAATGATATGAGGTCTGCTTATCCTTTAGTTTCTGCTCTCAGTTTGATGTGTTAATTTTAACCTACAAAGCTTAATGTTCAGGACCTCAATCCCACAAGGGCTGCCTTTCCTCGTACGAACCTACTTGGACGCTGTGGACTAATCCACACTCGTCATTTAAAACGTTATAAATGCCTTATTAAAACGTGACACCAGACAGCTCTGCAGTGAGCCAATGACAATGGGAGACTCCTTTTAAACTTTATAAAACTTTTTTTTTAAAAAAAAAATGTTTAGCAGATCAATGTAGATCCAGCCTCTGTTTGTTATCAGAGGTCTTTCTCAGTGTGCCTTCTCTAAGGGAGGTGCAGAGGGTGGAAACATGAGAATGGGCCATCTCAGAGGTGGCTTTCCATTTGTGCGATGCTCTCCCCAGTGTGCCTGATACCATCATTGTTTGCTTTAAGCTGCCAGGCTAAAATATTTCTGTTTATTCAGGTATTTGACTATGAAGTGGGAGTACAGTGTTTGATGTGTTTTCCCTCATATCTTAAGTGGTCAGTTAGTCATTGGCAGCCGTGTTTACTAGGAAGTTATTACTCGCACAGTAAGTGCAATATTCCTGAAGAAAGGGTTGCAGCCTTGAAACCACAGCAGATTTTAATTAGTATCTTAATTGCCCAGGGACCCTAGCTTGTTTCCTGCTGCTGGGCGCAAGCATGCCTCGACTCCTTCCACAAGTGACTAATACACGTGTTAACCTCGACTCGCTTTTGTTTTCTTCCCGCTGCCAACAAGCTAACACGGCTATCCGTCTTGAAATGTAAGTGCAGAGCCGCACTGTGTCTTCCCAGGCGCTCCCTGGGACCCTCGGAGGCGCAAGGCCCACTCAGCATCCCAGGCGCCTAATCGCCGCGGGGGCTGCCCTTCGGGCGGAGCCGGCTTCACATTCCCCTCGTGCGCCTGCGCGAGCCGCGCTAGGAATCCTCCTCTGCTAGGAGGGTGGGGCACGCTGCGTGCCCTTTCCCGGAACCTGGCGTTCGTGAGCAGCCGGCTTCGCTTCCCCGCCGCGCGCCTGCGCCAAGAGACCTCCTCCGCCAGGGGGGGGGGTGCGCTGCGTGCCCTTTTCCGGGACCTGCCGTCTGCGCAAAGCTTCACGTTCCCCTTCTGCGCCTGCGCAAGCTTCTGCTGTACGTACTGGCACGTTCGGCGTGCCCTTTCCCGAGGCCTGGCGTTCGCGCAGAGGCCGGCTTCGCTTCCCTGCCGCGCGCCTGCGCGACTCGTCGCCTCAGCCGCCTCGGAGAGCGCCGGGCGGAGAAGGGCGAACCTTGAAGGTGCTTGGCGCTGAGGCGGCAGCGGCGCTGCCCGAACGAGGCCGACATGCAGAGCTGGAGCCGCGTCTACTGCGCTCTCGCCCAGGTAGCGGCCCGGAGGCGGGCGGGCGGGCGAGGAGCGGCGGGCCTCACCGCTGCCTCAGGCGAGAGGGCGGGCGGGAGCGGAGGCGACGCCCCGGCGAGGCCGCGCTCCGACCTTGGGCCCGGTCGGGTCTGGGCGCCTCTGGCAGGCAGCTGTTCCACAGGGGAAGCTCCGGGGCGGAGCACCTGCTTCGCGGCCGGGAAGCCGCTCCGGGTCGCGGCTGTGAGGGGGAATCGGCCGCCCGCCGAGGAGGCCGCTGTGCTCCCCCCTTGGGAGTCCCGTCGGGGCTACAGCCGCCCCCGAGGCCGATGGGGCAGGGGTCGTAGTGCGGCGACTTGGGGCGCCCTAAGGCCGAAGAACGAGCTGTGCTTTAGGCCCGTATGATCTGAATTGCAGAGTTGGAAAGGGACCACGGGGGTCATCTATTTTTATTTTATTTTATTTTATTCAATGCATTTATATACCGCCCTCTACCCGAAGGTCTCAGGGCGGTTCACAGAACAAGGTCAACATATAAAGCCACAACAGATATAATCAAAATAAAAACAACAACCCAGTAACACCGCCCCCCCAAGAGCCACATTTTAAAAGGGCATGGCATCTAGTCCAACCCCCTGCTCTACAGGAATCTTTTGCCCAACGTGGGGCTCAAACCCACTGCCCTCAGTTGGAGCATCACTTGCTCTACCAATTTAGCCATCCCAGACCAAACACTGTTTGGTGTAAGATAATTTTTGTGTGTTCCTTTATCATGGAATTGTAGGGTTGCAGGGAATCCGGAGAGTCATCTAAATCCAATTCTCTGCAATGTAGGAGTTTCAACTTGCAGCCCCCCCCCAAAAAAAAATCCAGTTTGAAACCATACTGGACGCTGCTTAGCTTTGCAAACAGTGCTAGCTGTTTTATTGGGGCAGGAATAAGAAGTTTTATTCACCGCTATGAAGTTTTTATTGCTGCAGCAGCAGCACAACTGTACGCTGTCATTTGATCCAGAGCAGCAACAAAACTCTGCAACTCTCCCACCGGTTTGATTTCACCCCCAAAGATGCACAACTCCATTGCCTCCTGAGACAGATAGATTTCAACAAGAAGATGAAGCTGTCCGATCCGGCTTGTTATGCACATGGAGCTTTGGGGCAGGGCAGAGGAAATAAGGCCACAAAACTTCAAAAGCCCAACAGCTGTTAGTGCTGTGGTGGCCATGTCATAGAATTGCAGCGTTGGAATTGGACCATGAGTGTCACCTAGTCCGACCCCCTGCAATGAAGGAATATTTTGCCGAATGGGGGGCTCGAACCCATGACCCTAAGGTTTAAGAATCTCATGCTGTACTGACTGAGCTATTCCAGCAGGTGTATTGCACCTTGCATCTAGTGTAAGCTGCAGTATACCGTATTTTTCGCTCTATTAGACGCACCGGACCATAAGACGCACCTAGTTTTTAGGGGAGGAAAACAAGAAATAAGAAAGCAACGCAAAGCATCCTGAGCTAAGAGGGAGCGCTCCTCCCTCTTTGCTCCGGAGGCTTTGCGAGGCTTTCCCTGAAGCCAGGAGAGCAAGCGGGATTGGTATGCACCGATCCCTCTTGCCCTCCTGGCTTTCCCCCCACCTCCCGCAAAAGCTAGGGATAGCTGCGCACTCCCCGCTGCCCTGCGGAGGCTTTGCGCCACTAAGGCAGCAGCTAGAACAGCTAGAGGGAGCGCTGTCGGGGCTGGCTGTCGGGGGAAGCCCGGGTTTCCCCCACCAGCCCCAAAGAGCAGCTCAGGAGTGTGCCGCACTCCGGCAATTTAGCTCCAGGGACCACACATTCGCTCCATAAGACGCACAGACATTTCCCCTTAGTTTTTAAGAGGAAAAAAGTGCGTCTTATGGAGTGAAAAATACGGTATATGCTGCTGCTTTTCTCTCTGCTGGGGTGGGTTTTAAGTTCCCCATTAGCTGAGGAGAAGGTATCAGAGGCAAGGAGGACTCTGCTACTGTTTTGACCACCAAGTCATGCTGGTGGGTGATGAATGGGCTTGGTATCTTTGCAGCAAACCTAAGCAAGAAACATGGGCTGGTACGGGGGGATTGCAGCGGCTTCCTGCAAATTTATTCTTACCATCTCTTTTTTAAAAAACAAGAAGCCCCCTTTGACTTGGCAATCCTTTGATCTACTTAATTCTACTTTGCATTACTTGTTTCTTTTTATGGCATCTGCGTCTGAGCCTGGGCTTATTCCTTTGACTTTTCCAGGAGGAGAATTCAAAAAGAAGGGGCTCTTCTTCTGTCGTATTCTGAAGTAAAGGACATATTTTGTTAGCTGTTCTGCGCTAGAGAGTATCACCTTGTGATGAGGGATGCCAGGCAGTCTGCGAGGCCTTTTGCGTTCTCCACAGAGACTTTTGGTGTTCAAAAGTTGTCAGTCTTTGTATTTTCTAATAAGTCAGAGGTCAAAAAGAAGTGAGGAAGTGTTGACTTGTGGATTTATCTGTACATAGACTTTGCCACTTCCTATCAGCAGTGAAAGGCAATGTTCAGAATAGGTGCTCATTAAAATAGATTTCCGTGGAACTTTCCCAACATTTATTTTTCTAAATCCAGCAGCTAATGATGCATAGTAAACAAAAGTGTTGCTCAGTGTGCAGAAATCACACAAGTGAGGCAGGGTTTTTACCAATTCACTGTAATACTTTCCACCCCACCCTAGTTGTTTCAAATGATAAATACAGATATTGAGAATCTGAAGAAGAAAATGACCCACAGAAAATATGTCTCCTTAGGAACTAAAGTGGGAGTACAAGTGAAGTTTTTTAAATGAATGTTGAATTTTAATGAGTTTAGTTAATCCTGTAACAATTTGTGTGTTTCTTTAATAAATACATTATCCTTATTGGGGAACATAAATTTATTTCTTCTTGTTTTTCAAATCAGAGAAGCCATTTTAACCGGATCCAGCCTGGCTTACAAGGCATTTCTGTAGTGCCTTTAAGAACCTATGCTGACCAAGGTAAATATTATGTAACTTTAAACATTACATTCAAAAGTCACATCAAACTGTACATTTAAATATTTTGAGTCATTGTTTCACCATTTCTGCCTATGTGATGTTCCTCGGGATTATTAAGATGTTACTACGTTGTGAAAAGTTGCATCATTGCCTGACCAACACGAAGATTGCTTCTCCACATTTTTTGTGGCAGCAATGCAGATTCCAGAAAAGGGGGGGGGGGGGATTGTTTTCCTTCAAGATACATGGAAGTAGTGACTGGAAAGGATCAGGCCCCTTTTCCATGTATTTAAAAGGAAAATACAGCTGAGATACCACAAACATTGTGTTACAATACCTCAAGCTTACCGATGTATTTTTGTGATATTAGCTATAATAAAAAAGATGATGATAAATAACAGTTCTATAGCCATGGAAGACTGATCGGTTAGATTGTTGTATCAGTTGTTATTGTTCCTGTAGGCTTTTTTTTTAAACTGAAATATCTTTTAGTGGACTATCTTGCATTATTATGTTGTACACTGTCTTGGTAACTTCTGGTTTTAAGTCAGTATATAAATCATTTTAATAAATATGTAATAATGTAAATGTTACATCTCTTAAGTATGTGCAATTAATTGCATTGGAACACATGCAAATGGACTTTGCTTGCATTCCAATCAAAATTAATGCAGCACTGGTACATGTTCAGAAACTTTCTTCTTTTTAAATGGAAAGAATTGCATTGCTTGCTTCCTTCTCATTTTAAAGAATAGGTAGAGGGATTGTATCCAAGAAAGATACTCTGGGCAGGCCCACTGAAAAATGGACTTAGTCATGTCTTTTGATTTCAGTGGATCTGCTTCAATGGATCACACAACCCTGTTTGATCCCTTTTTCTGTCTGTGAAATATTTGACTGGAAAAAGTTTCAATGTAAAATATTTTCTTACATCTTATAAACATCTGACACCTTTTTTTGTCAGTTGATGCTGATGTTACTGTCATTGGATCTGGCCCTGGAGGGTATGTTGCAGCAATCAAAGCAGCTCAACTTGGCTTTAAGGTAAGGAAACAGGATGAGAAGAATCCCATAATGTAGCTGTGGCGCAGATAATCTTGCAGTTGTGGTTCTTGCAATTATGTCAAAAGGAAGACAACCATTTGTAGCTTGGCCGTCTGTATCTTGAAGATGCAAATTGGATGGCTTTAAAAGAGGATTCCAGGCATAGGCAAACTCAGTCCTCCAGATGTTTTGGGACTACAACTCCCATCATCCCTGACCACTCGTCCTGTTAGCTAGGGATGATGGGAGTTGTAGTCCCAAAACATCTGGAGGGCCGAGTTTGCTTATTCCTGGATTAGGCAATTTCATTGAGGGCAAGACTATCAGTGGCTAATAAACATGATGGCTATGCTCTACCTGTTAGAATCAGTATGCTTTTGAATACCAGTTACTGGAAACTGGAAGGGGGAGAGCGCTTTTCGGTCTTACGGGTTTCCTATCATCATCTGGTTGGCCACTGTGAGAAAGCTCAACTAGATGGGACATTTGCCTGATCCAGCCGGATCCCTTGTGTTCTTCTGAACTACCTGCAGTCTAAAGAACCTGCTATACAAACTTGGGGGAAAGAGTTGTTTGTTGAACAAAAGCTGCATCACATTGGGAAGGTAATGTGCAGGCTTCACTTGGCACAGATAGAAGGAGGCTAAATATGCCAGATACATCTAATAAATAGAGAATACACATTATAGCAGGTTCATTTTGAAATAAATGCTTTAAGAATAAACTCTTCCTCAGTCTGTCTCTTTCATATAGAGATGTGGCTTTTATTATGTAGTAGACAATAATGGTGTCTTCGAAGCAGATCAGGTTATATCAGAAATTTCTTCAGAAAGATATCTGTGATGCTCTGTTTCTCTCTAGCAGTGATGGAGAACTTATGAGTCTCTAGACGTTGTTGCAATCCAACTCTGATCTGCCCTGGTCAGAATAGCCATTGGTTAGGAACGATGGGAGCTATCTAACAAAATGAATGTTTTGCCATTAGAAAAAATGCTTATAGGAGTGTTCTTAAAAAAGAATGAATTGTTTGAAAATAAAAGTGTAGGAACCCATTGTGGCCTATCTGATCTATGGAGGGGAGACTGTTTTATGAAAATTCATTTTCCTTTTAATTCTTAGACTGTCTGCGTGGAGAAGAATGCAACACTAGGAGGGACCTGTCTGAATGTGGGATGCATACCTTCTAAGGTAGGTACAGTTTTTAGTTCTCACCTTGAAGGCAATTGGGCCTGATCTGGACCGCGGGCCTTAGTTTGCCAACCCATGGTCCAGCTGCATGAAAGTTACAAAGATGTATCAGTGAAACTGATCACTAATGGAGCATTGGTTCACACATTCACCTATGTCACTTGATTACTTCATGACAAGCAGCTGATTGTGTGAACTGACTCCCTTGAAGAACATTGCATTTGAGATAACGTGAGTTGATAAGGAAGTTCTTTGTGGAAACTTATGTATTCAGGCTTCCATTCATTCATTCAGGCATCAAGTGTTGAACATGGTGGTGTTTTCCTGAAGACATATTAATAACCAATGTGAAATTACAGTGGTGCCCCGCAAGACGAACGCCTCGCAAGACGGAAAACCCGCTAGACGAAAGGGTTTTCCGTTTTGGAGGCGCTTCGCAAAACGAATTTCCCTATGGGCTTCCTTCGCAAGACGAAAGCCCATAGGGAAATCTCCGGGACAGCGGAGAAGCGCAGCGCGTCTTCCCCACTGTCCTCGGACCTCCTCCCGCCGCCAGGCTTCAGAGCAGCCTTCCGAAGCCTGGCGGGGGTGGGTGGGTGGAGAGGTTTTTTAAAGACCCCGGGACAGCGGGGGACTTCTCCGCTGTCCGGGGCGATTTTAAAAAACCCGGGACAGCGGGTTTAAAATCGCCCCGGGCGGCGCGTTTCTCCGCTGTCCCGGAGGGCTTTTGAAGGCAGGCGGGGGGAGCTGTCCGGGGCGATTTAAAAGCCCCTGGGAAGGCAGGCAGGGGGGACAAAGACTTTTGCCCCCCGCCAGCCTTCAGAAGAGGTCCTGGACAGTCTTTGTCCCCCCTGCCTGCCTTCAAAAGCCGTCCGGGACAGTGGAGAAACGTGCTGCGTTTCTCCGCTCTCCTGGGAGGGCTTTTGAAGGCAGAAAAGCCCTTGTCCCCACCCCCCAGCCTTCAGAAGAGGTCGGGGGACAGACTGTCCCCGGACCTGATCTGAAGGCGGTTTCCATAGGAACGCATTAATTGATTTTCAATGCATTCCTATGGGAAACCGTGCTTCGCAAGACGAAAAACCCGCAAGAAGAAAAAACTTGCGGAACGAATTAATTTCGTCTTGCGAGGCACCACTGTACTTCATTCAGATCTTAGGATAAAATAGTGATGTCATACTATAGCAAGGGTGACTTAACCCATGCTCATCCAAATGTTGTTGGACTCCAACTCCCATCAGCCCCAGTCAGTCCAACGATATCTGGAAGGCTGCAGGTTAGCCACTCCTGAACTTCAGTAATCTTTTACTACAATATCCCCTGTGGAAATTACATGCTTAGTTTAATTTTGTTTTATGTTACAGGCCTTGCTAAACAATTCACACCTGTATCATTTGGCCCATGGAAAAGACTTTGCTAGCAGAGGAATTGAGGGTAAGTATGAAATACCATCTGTTGACATTCCAAATATCCTGGTTCTGCTGTGCTAGTGCATAGTGAGATAATTTACTGGATTGGATATTGAGTTAGGCTGCCACATCCTCTTAAGATAGTGTAAAGCCCTAAATATAGGGAGTCTACTCTGCATATTTAACAGGATGCAATGCATTAAATAATGTTAATTAAATTAAAATTATATATACCCAGAAACTTGCCAGCCAGGCCAATACTTAGCTGGAATCCTGTACATTACTTTGGTCTAAACTACTGGGTAGAATATTGTCTGTGAGTTGCTCTTGTCTGTAGAGGAAAGGGCAAAAGACTTAAATTTTGATAGAAAGAATTGTGCTTAACATTCCTTGTGCACAGCAGGGCTTTCACTTGCTTCCTGGTGCAGCTCTGTGTTCCGTTCCCCAAGCTGCTCCTGTGGGATTTGATAAATCACTGCTTGATATAGAGCAGGTGGGAGAATAAGCAATGTTCTTCCACCCTCTGCATGAAAAAGCAGAATGTTCTTTGGCTTTTGAAGCCTTGCCTTTCAATTTTGTTCTAAATGAAAGCTAAAAATTCAGGGAAGCAACCTGAAAGAGTCAGGTCATTCCATGGCTATGGTCTTGATTCTGATCAAAGCAAACTTAAATCATTAGAAAATATATATATTTAAGCCACTTTTATAGGCCTGCTTCTCTTTCTTTTAGTCACCATCCCATGCTGTATGTATTACCTGTCTTTTGAATTCACAGAAATAACCCTAACATTTTAAAGCAAGAAGCAGACTTTATTTTTAGATAATGTTTGTTGTGACAGGCATCTTCTTAGAAGAGGCATGCTCTCCTATGTGAAGGAAAGGGGAGGAAGGCTTTATTTAAGAAAAGTGGTGCTAGTGTATTACACCTGATTATTCAGAGACACATTTTAAATGGATAAATTTAAATGATAAATAGACTGAACATTGTTTTATTATTCAAGACATTTGTATTCTCCCCTTTTAATAGTGCTTTCAAGGTAATTAACAAATGAAAACTAAAACAAATTAAAATTACTAAGTCCAAAATGTTACAGAATAGTCTATCAATAAAAAAGCAATTAAGATATAGTGCGAGTTTGACGGCACCTCACACTTTTCAGTTCTGGTGCCATGAGAATATTCCTGGGGAAGGATCTGCAGAACTGGGACCCAGCCACAAGCCAGTCCTTGTCCACAGCCACCACGTTTTATCTCAGAGCAGGGTCTTTTGTGGAAAATCTCAAAGGAATCCTCTGATACAACTTCAGCATTGTAGGGTACACCCAGGGGAGTAATGGAGATACATGAAGGATGGAGTTATTGGTGTCTTAAGACGCGGGTGGCGCTGTGGGTAAACGACTCAGCGCTTAGGGCTTGCCGATCGAAAGGTCGGCGGTTCGAATCCCCGCGGCGGGGTGCGCTCCCGTTGCTTGGTCCCAGCGCCTGCCAACCTAGCAGTTCGAAAGCACCCCCGGGTGCAAGTAGATAAATAGGGACCACTTTCTAGAGGGAAGGTAAACGGTGTTTCCTTGTGCAGCTCTGGCTCGCCAGAGCAGCGATGTCACGCTGGCCACGTGACCCGGAAGTGTCTTCAGACAGCGCTGGCCCCCAGCCTCTTGAGATGGGCGCACAACCCCAGAGTCTGGCAAGACTGGCCCGTACGGGCAGGGGTACCTTTACCTTTTTTAAGTTAATAAAACTTGCTAGATGTTTCACTGAAGCATCTAATAGAACTGTAAGAACTTTGCTATGTGCTTAAGTCTACAAAAATAAAGTCTTTGTTACGTTTGCACATATTTATATAGTTACAGGACTCAAATTGAATTTAGAGAAGATGATGGAGCAGAAAAGTGGTGCAGTCAAGGCCTTAACAGGGGGAATTGCTCACTTGTTTAAACAGAACAAGGTACGTCTGGACTCTGAACCAAAAGCAGTTTACTGCTTGCACTATTCCTGGCCATTTCTCAGTCGCTTTAGAAGTTGGTGCTGGTGTAAGTTGCCGCTTTTCTATAAGTGGTTGCCAGGAAGGCAGCCCAATTTGCAATTCATCACATGGAGGATGATACCCAAGTAAGTCATACGGGGAGTGGACCCATTGAAATCGATGGATATTGCCTGAGGGTGATTGTTGGCTATTGTCCAGAGATTAGTGGTTTTAATCCCATCTTCAAATCTAAACTGATAGTTCTTGGCGAGAGAAGACAGAGCAATAATTAACTCCTTTTGCTCAGAAATATAGTCTGAACATGGTCAAATACATCCCCGAAGAACCACAGGATGAAGTTTTCTTAACTTGGTTAGGATATCATGGGCTGCATATCCACTAGCAACTGCTGAAGGTGGAAGCCCCATCAATATGTGTGCTGTTTACAGTTTTCCCTGTTCTTTAAAGGCTTGCCAGTCATCTAATCCAGTGTTTCCCAACCTTGTGCCTCCAGCTGTTTTTGGACTACAATTCCCATCATCCCTTGCCACTGCTCTTGCTAGTCAGGGATGATGGGAGTTGTAGTTCAAAAACAGCTGGAGGCACAAGGTTGGGAAACACTGATCTAATCTGCTTCATATGTAGGCCAAGCTTCCTTCCAAAGTGAAGATATTGATTTATATACCGTATTTTTCGTCCCATAGGACGCTCCGCCCCATAGGACGCACCAGGTCGGGGAACAGCGGGATGGCAGCGCTGCGCCTCCTCGCTGTCCCCCGAGCTTGTGGGGCTGGCCGATGTCTGCTCGGCGCGCGGGGCGCTCTGCTTCAGGGCGCCTCGCATGCCGGGCGGCAGGCTGCTATCCGCGGGCTCCCCAGGCTTGCTGATAGCTTCAGCGAAAGCCTGTATTCGCCCCATAGGACGCACACAGATTTCCCCTTCATTTTTGGAGGGGGAAAAGTGCGTCCTATAGGGCGAAAAATACAGTACTTTCTTCACACTTTAAAAAACAGGTGGCTGGCTGGCCTCCTCTTGGGTGTTCTTGGGAATCACTGGGACCTGCATGCTGATAGGATAAAGTTGTACTCGTTAAATGCACAGAAACCTAAAGAGTTGTTTGCTTAGATTAAAAACACTGGTGTGTGCCACAATAAAAAACTGAAACATCTCATGTTTGCCCTGTGTCACAAAAAATACAAAAAGCGTTTTAATCCATCAGCCTCTGCGTATCAGATTTCAGTACTTCCTTTTAAACAGGGTAAAGAATAGCATTGCTGCAACCTGAAATGTTTCTTAGTTAATTCTGTTTAACAAGAGCTTTCTTTTTTGAAGGTGACACATGTTTCTGGGTTTGGAAAAATAACTGGCAAAAACCAGGTCACCGCAACGAAAGATGACGGCAGCACTCAGGTCATTAATACAAAGAACATCCTCATAGCCACTGGCTCAGAAGTAACACCTTTCCCGGGTATTACGGTATGACTTGATTTTTAAACTTTTTTACTAGTTTGCTCACTGTTTACTTGCCATTGATTGACTCCAAAAAAACCCCACATTTTCAGCTATGCTTGGCATGCCCTGAGTCAAGAAATCTTCCCTCCTCTCCTTCCCTCAATCAGATACATGCCTAACATTATATTGGGATCAGAAATTCTTAACCCTTTTCTACCCCTGCAGCAGATAGCTCTCAGGTGCCGTTGTTTGGTCATTTAATATGTTGCAGTAACAAGTTATAATTTTCCAGCGACAGGGCTGTCAAATAGGAACATTAGTATTCTTTGTTGCTTCTGTTTCCAGTGTTATTTTATGTTACCTTCCATAGGTGTAAGAATCATGTTAGTTTTCTAGGACTTGAGTTGTATGTGCTGGCAAATTAGGCTGAGGTTCCTTCACCTTGCACAGCTACAGCAAAGGTAGACCGGAGGGCTTGTGTGATGAAGGGCACCTGTTGCTAGGCAAAGAGTTGTATCCACTTAAGTCCATTGAAATTAAAAGGCCAAGGCCCAAGTTAGTTCTGTCCATTCCATTCAGGGGGTCTCCTCTTTGTGACTAATGTATACAATCCAGAATGAGGAGGATCATTTCTGGAAAAGTACCAGCAAGAGTTGCTTGGTCTGGAGAACGGTTTCATTTTCTAGCTGCTTCTGTCCTGTGCTGATGTAGCTAGTTGAATGGCAAGAATAATGCACTGAAACAACAAAGATTAAGCCAGGCTCCTAAGTTGAAATGTAATAGCAAACCACACTTGATAGGAAGCCAAGATTTGTAAGCCAGGATCAAAACATGGTTTCAAATGGTGGTTTGCTGCCCTGAAATAAACCATGGTTAGGTTCAAAAGAACCATAATTAGGCCAGGTCAAACTTTTCTTGCTTATGGCCAGAAGTGTTTGCAACATGCAAACTAGCTCAAATATATATTGTGCAAGAAATCCTGTTTGCAAATACAAATAGGCTAAACACACCATGGTGTGGTAGCTGTTAAATATTCACTTCTGAGGTCAGATGAAATTGGGTGTGTTAATAGTGGTATGGCTGTTGTCTTACATATTACATTGAAAAAAATGTTGGCATTTTATACACAGTGTATACTTTTATACAAAAGTCTCATATTTGGGGGAAATTATTTTTCTTTTGTTTAGATTGATGAGGATACGGTTGTATCATCCACGGGGGCTCTTTCTTTGAAGCAAGTCCCTGAAAAAATGGTGGTCATCGGTGCAGGAGTCATTGGTGTGGAACTGGTAAGAAGTGCTCTAGGTAAAGGGACCCCTGACCATTAGGTCCAGTCGTGACCGACTCTGGGGTTGCGGCGCTCATTTTGCTTTAATGGCTGAGGGAGCCGGCGTACAGCTTCCGGGTCATGTGGCCAGCATGACTAAGCCGCTTATGGCGAACCAGATCAGCGCACGGAAATGCCATTTACCTTCCTGCCAGAGCGGTACCTATTTATCTACTTGCACTTTGATGTGCTTTTGAACTGCTAGGTGGGCAGGAGCTGGGACCGAGCAACGGGAGCTCACCCTATCGTGGGGATTCAAACAGCCAACCTTCTGATCGGCAAGCCTTAGGCTCTGTGGTTTAACCCACAGTGCCACCTGTGTCCTTAAGAAGTGCTCTACCTCCTTTTAATTTTTTTCAGCGTCTGTCAATATTCCTAGTTGACATGCAAAAAAATATTTCTGGGCCTCATGCAGTTGCCTGTAGGGGTCTATTGGGCTGTCGGGAGTCACGCAAACCAGTCAAGGTACTAAGGAAACATGGGTTGAATAAACCAGTGCCCTTCTATGGGGGCTGCTTATACGGCTGTTACGATTCTTGCAATTGCAGAAATAGTTTTCCATATGGCAACAATTGTGCAAATGGCAGCCGCTCTCTATCCACTGGCACGTGGAGGTGCCACGCCATCCAGGCTTTATTTCCAGGCTGTTCTGGTTTGCAGCCTTGCATGCTTGCACGATCGAACACATGGGGCTTAGTGAATATTTGCACAGGGCTGATATATAGCAGGGCTTCTGCAGGACTGGAAGCCTTTGAATTACGATAAAAAATTCTGCTGTTATTCCAAGACCTATTGGGGAAGTTACCCTCCAGAAGATGTTGTAATTGTAATTTATTATTTGTACCCCGCCCAACTCCCATCAGGCCCAGCTAGCATGGCCAATGGACTCAGATGATGGGAGTTACAATCCAGTAACCTCTGGAGGACCACAGGTTCCCCATTCCTGGTTTATTGTTATTGTTAAGGAAATTTATCAGTCAGTGAAATTGTCATGAAAGTGTAGCAGTGTTGTGCAAAAGGTTACAAAACATTCCCGGGCTGTTTAAAGATTTCTGCTGGAGTTTAATCTTCCATGGTTGCCATTAGTCAAATGAATTTTTAAAAAATAAAGTAAAAATGGGCTTGTTTACATCGCAGGGTTCAGTCTGGCAGCGTCTCGGTGCAGATGTGACAGCTGTGGAGTTCTTGGGCCACGTAGGTGGATTGGGCATTGATATGGAGATATCTAAGAACTTCCAGCGTATTCTCCAGAAGCAAGGCTTTAAATTTAAACTGAATACTAAAGTTACCGGTGCTACCAAGAGACCCGATGGAAAGATTGATGTTTCGTAAGTATGTACGCAACTATGTAAATATGTAACTTAAAGAAACGGGTTGTCTTCCCTTTATAATACCTAAATTAGCCCCAGATCAGACTTGGGATCAAAGGAGTGGTGGAATTACTGGCATCTATATACAGTCGTACCTCGTTTTGTGGCTGGGATCCGTTCCGGAGCCCCGGCCGCTAGCCGAAAAGGATGCATGGCAAAGCGCCATGCATGCAGAGCGGTTTGTGCTTCTGTGCATACGCAAAGAGCGATTTAGCACTTCTGCACATGTGTGAGCAGCAAACCCGGAAGTAACCCATTCCAGTACTTCCAGGTTTGCCTTGGACATTTCCCAGAATGGATGCTAGACAAGGCGGACGTTCACGGAGGTATCACTGTATATGAGACTGATTCTTTCAAATATATTTTCATCTCTGGAAACATGTTTACAGAATTGTAGCTATCGGCATGGAAAGTGTATATTGTAGAATCAAATATACTGGGTTGTATCTGTCTGAGTCACGCTCAGGGAGTAGACCCACTGAAATAACGTTATTGTGGTCCATTGATTTTTTTTCAGTGGCACCCAACGTGGTGCTGTCTTAAGTGTTGTGTTGGGTTTCAATTTCCATGTGCCACTGCTTCCAAATCCTCCATAACCTGTGATGCAAAGTGACAGGTTCCAGTGAGATCTCATGAGATTTTGCTGCAGTCTCACTGGAAGCAGTGGTGTTTCTCTGCAGGTGGTGCCCCCACTGGCTGAGGCGACTGCTTCACCCTGCCTCATGGCTGGGCATCCCTGCTGACCATTGGCTAGGCTGGATGCGGTTGATGGATGTTGGGAGTCTAGCATCTGCAGAGCTACCGCTGACATAGGTGATTTAATCCATTAGTTCATGCTTAAAAAAACACACAACACAGACAAGTCCTCTTGGAGCTGCTAATCTTGGATAATGACAGTTACCTATGCCTCTTACACTGCACAAATTGAAATGTTTCTAATGTAATAGGCATTGGCATCCTGTTCACATGTTCAAAATCTTACGTGTGTTTTATCCCTCAGAATTAAGGTGGCTGGATAAAAACCACAAAGTTTAAACTTGTGTTTGTTACACTCTCGATGTGTAGACACGCTATGCATTTCACAAAATTCCTATGCCGTTTGATTGTATTGTTTGTGGCACAGCTGGCAAGATGCAGAAAAGAGCTGGACAATGCACAGTCGAAACAATTCAGAGGGGGGTTTAAGAGACAATCCCACCTATTCATTATAGACATGTTGGTGTTGTGACAGTTATGAGACGATTATAACATTTCTTTTGTTTAAGCTGTTTGTTGGAGAACTGCTGTAGTCACTTACTGTGACATGAATGTAAAAACATGTAAATCTAGTATGGTTTAAGTATAATTTGCTGTGGTTTTGCAGGGCCTTGACATACTATCCGTGTAACCTCCCATAACTGTTAGATAAAAAGGAGTGATCAGGATTCAGTGACAGCAGGTGCACTAACAGTATGTTGCTTCTCTATTCATGAGGACTGCCCTACCCCTTTCCCCCCAGGATTGAAGCTGCTGCTGGTGGCAAAGCAGAAGTGATCACTTGTGACGTACTTCTGGTTTGTATCGGGCGGCGCCCATTCACTAAGAATCTTGGCCTGGAAGATGTGGGTATTGAACTAGACAATAGGGGAAGAATCCCGATCAACAACAGATTCCAAACCAAAGTCCCAAAGTAAGTGAAGTAAACAGATGGGTTGTTGGGCTGTTGGAAATTGTTTTTTCTGAGTTGCTATTTTGAGTTTAAATTTAAGGTTCAGTTGTATTAGCAAGATGGGTATAAAAACTGGTTGTAGTTTTCCTCCATTGGTTAAGTGGAGGAAGATTTATACTGTGTCAGATTGCTGTAATCTCCTCTTTGGGCTTGTGTTACTCTTGCTACAATCATAATTAATATATGCTAGAAAAGGATGACAAGAACAAGCCCATTTACCTTGGGCCTTCATTTACCTTTGGGATAAAACAAGACTGTAGCTCAAAGTCAATTTACCTTAAAAAATGAAAAGTTTCAAATTAGATTAGAGATTTGGCTCTTCGTTGTATTTTTATTTTATTTTTAGCCTATTCCATGTATATTCAGGACACTGGGTCAAACGCTGCTGTTACAGTGCATGTTTTTATGTCTATCTGCCTGTTTTTCTTTACTTGTCAGCATCTATGCTATTGGCGATGTAGTTGCTGGACCGATGCTTGCTCACAAAGCGGAAGATGAAGGTATTTTGTGTGTTGAAGGAATCGCTGGAGGTGCAGTTCACATTGACTACAACTGTGTGCCCTCGGTCATTTACACACATCCTGAAGTTGCCTGGATTGGAAAATCGGAGGAACAGCTGAAAGAAGAGGTACTATATGTAGTTTCTTCTGTCCGCTCATAGTAGAGCAGTGTGTCTATGCCCTGGTTTGCATGCATCACTAAGCCAAACCACGGCTAAGCATGAACTTAATGATTGTGCAGGTACTTGCTGCAAACTTCTCAGCCAGTTTGCTCCTTACCCAGTAGTCCTGCTGCCCAGAGCTAAACGGTAGCTTAGCTTAGAATATCATCCGAACCCCAGGCTCTTGCTCCAGACAACCCATAAATTTTAAGAACTTTTCAGACTCTTGAAGGTATTTTTTGCTTTCAACTGCTTTGAACTTCACTAAAAAAATATTATTATTATCTCTCTATTAAATTTGTATACCTCCCCCCAGGTCTCGCCACATAAAATCACAACATAAAAACATAAAAAGCATAAAAAACAAAGACAAGAACAACCCAATAATCCCCCCCCCTTTCTACAACATGTTTTAAAAGGGCATTGGCATTCAGCAGCAGTTAGCACTGCTCTCCTTTTTTGTTTGGATCATTTGTGGTGCTGTCTTCTTTTCAAATCTATTTTTCACTTTTGCATTAAACCATGGTTCGTTCAGGGGAGGCAAACCACCAGCCTGGGTCCAGACATAAAGCTAAACCCAACCATGGCTTAGTGCCAAGTAACACTGCACCAGAACAGCTGGGGGGAGGAGTGGAGCAATGTGATTTTTTTTTTACTGTGAGTACCTGAATGCTTGTGTGTTAACACTAAGCTAAACGATAGCTAAATGTGATGTGCAAACTGGACCTGCATTTCTTTTGGAGCAAAGGGCAGAATAATGGAGCTGGCAGTAGCAACAATGTGCTTGAATATCAGTGTTTCAGTTTATAGCGGAGAGGAGAGGGAGCCTTTCATGATGTCCCAGTTATTGTTTTAGACAGCTATAGAGAAGCCATGAGTCCACAAAGCCAGGTGCTAGGAATCATAGATGTCATTCAGTCCCACGCCCAGAAACAAACCACTGTTAAAAACTTGCGGAAGTGAGAACCCCATGGATGTTGGAAACAATGCTGCTGCAGTTCTGAATGTTACATACGTGGTGTCATACGTGTCTTCTGAGTGCTCTTCAGTTTTCCTGCCTTTTGTCCCCAAGTAGCAAGTGCTTTTCTGTAAGGTTCTGCTACAGCAGCCTCAGTGAGGAGAAAACAATTTGGAGAAAGGGGCTGTTTTGAGAGTGCCACTGCCTTAAATCAAGTGTCCACTCCCCACTCCATATTCTTTAGCAATTGCAGCAGTTTCTGTACATGGATCTATAATGGTCATGTCTTCTTTGGAACTCACGGAAATGTAAACTGGGCTGCACTACATCTGATGGCAGGGTTGCAACTCCAGGACTGAATGCTTCTCCACCCAAAACATTTGTGTTTGGGAGGCGGCTAGGCTAGAACCATCTCCTGGACACCTAGTTTTCTATGTAGGAAATACTTTTGTGTGGAGCAGGATGTGAGCATCCCCTCCCTAACTTGGCCTTTTGGAGCTCAGACGCAGCGAACTGCCAGAGAAGTCGTACTTTAGTTTTTCTGCCAGGTGCAGGAGATAATGTCCAGCTTCTCAGAACTGTCTTTTGCTTTCTAGGGGGTAGAATACAAGATTGGCAAGTTTCCTTTTGCTGCCAACAGCCGAGCTAAGACCAACGCTGACACAGACGGCTTGGTGAAGATGCTAAGTCACAAAACGACAGACAGGATGCTGGGAGCGCATATTTTAGGCGCAGTGAGTACTATGTGGAATCTGCACGTAGTGCTTCAGAATCTTGAATGTATTTGGTTCTGGTGGTCAGGAGTTCATAATATGCAACCATGTATACTTCTGGCCTCTAAGCATTTGCTGGTGGCTTGTAAGACTTCAGAAAACTGTTTATATCCCCAAATGTTTACCACAGCTCAGTTGCTCTTCTTACATTTCTCTTGGTGTTCTGTGTACCTTTTACTTCCATAATTCAAGAAGATAACCTAAGAATGCCACAACAAATGATGGATTCATGGGCATTTTAAATAAACACATGCCTTCTTGCATAACTTAGTCCACTGCAGAATTTGAATTTTTTTTGGATTGCAGATTTAAGGCTTTTCACATGCTGGCTCCTAAATCCCTAGTCATGTTGTGCCATTACCATGTGCCACTACCAAGTGCGGCACAGTGGACGCGGCCACAGTATTGTGCTGTATGATTTTTCTCTTACTCCGTGCTTCTCAGTCTGAGGTTTTAACAGAACAACAAAAGCAAACCAGAACATGAAAAAACCCATCACGCAGAGTGTTCAGAGCACTCTGTGTGCAGTGATAAAAGCATATAATTTGGTCTTCTGCACAACTTTAAACATCCTGAGCGTCTCAACTTTCATGGGGGTGGTGTTTTTTAAATAGCATGTCTTGAGTCCTTATATCTATGAAGCTATGCTTGAAAGCATGCAAACAGGCACCCAAACCCAGATTTATGATACTATTACATACAAATATAAGCCGACAATGGCCTCTTAGAAGTGGTTTCCACAGCTGCTTTCTCTCACAAGGTAGTAACTCTACAAAGATGGCAGCTGATGAAATACGCACATGTATAATATGTAAAACTTGGTTTTTTTCTAATCAGTACTTGCATAATTTAATGAAGATTTCACTGATAGCCCTAAGCCTTTGCTAGGTATATAGTTGCTTACCTTAAGCATTTAACGCAAATCAGATTTGACACCAAATTTTTATAATCTTTGCAAAAGCACAGAATACACAGAGCTCTATTTATTGTTCTCTGTACCTCTGCTTTTAATTTTTTCTCATAGATTTATTACTTGCATCATAATAATTTCTCTCCCTCCAGGGTGCTGGAGAAATGATTAATGAAGCTGCTCTTGCAATGGAATATGGGGCATCATGTGAAGATGTTGCCAGAGTTTGCCACGCACATCCAGTAAGTTGGTGTGAGCTGTCTAGTCATTTTTGTCTCTCTGTGGGTGAAATGAAGATCCAGATAATTGCAAGGTTCCCCCCCCCATTGTTGTTTCATTATGTCCGACTCTTCGTGACCCCCATTACCTTTTCCTAATTACTTTCTTTTGTTCTCAACAGACTGTGTCTGAAGCCTTCAGGGAAGCCAACCTAGCAGCATCATTTGGCAAAGCAATCAATTTCTAAAGCAAAAGGATACAGTTAATGCACAAAGCATCTTTTCCTTTGAAAACTGACAGAAGGCTTTGTGAAAAGCTGAGTCATTTGAAAACTTCTGGGACTTAACTAAGTGAACTTTTCTTTTCAACATGAGCTATTTAAACAGATTTGGGGTTGGGAAATCACCCAACAGCTGTACATTAAGTATGTTTGCTTGTTTGTACATTCTAGGTTTCTGCAGAAGACAAGCTACAGCAATGACAGCTTAAGGTTGCAGCGTGCTTAAGAAGAGTCCATCATGTACTTGGGCAAAATATAATTGTTAATACTATCCAGTGTTGCTGTTCTGTCGTTGCTGAGGAACTGATACTGTAATATCATGATACTTAAAATATGCCACTGTCACCTTTACACAATGCTGTCGTGGTAATTTCAGTGAGAGGGATAGCAATAGGTTTCAACGCGTCACAATCTTTTTAAAGTTATTTTTTAACCAAGGCTAGTCTTTGTCTTGGCTCTTCTTGATATGTAGGACAAAATGCGTACAGCTGGTTTTGCTCTGTGAACAGCCATTTGTATCGATACATTTTTTAAAAAATGGAAAAACACCTGTGTTTTCGTGAAACTTACTGAAAGAAAATCAAGTTCTTTTAGAGAAACAAAAATTGGTATAAAAAAATACACTGTGTGGAAGGCAAGTGGAAGAGTTCGTACAAAGCTGTTGCACAAGCAGGCCAACATTTTTGGCTTTAGCGCCATTGTCCTCTCACAATGTTCTGACATGAGGTGCAAGCAGCAGTCTCCTTCCTTTCTGCTTGTATGCACAGCTGAATCCATGATGCAGTTTCCCTGCTTCTCTCCCTGTGCCTGCGCTTCACATACTGGATTTCATGACCTTTATTGTGGTGGAGGATCACTTTTCTTATCCCTAGAGTTGCATAAAAATAATTCATGGTAGATTATCAGCTCATTTATATGGTGGCATTCTTAACACTTCCTTTGTTAGAAATAGTGGGGGAATGAATCTGTTCAGACAAGGGGGAGATCAGAAAAAAACTCGAATACTAGGATTTGCTTCTTGGATGGCACTGGTTCAGGGATCTTATGGTCCTAAGGGTTCACACACACCCTTTAACTCATGCAGACATCTCAGCTAATGTAAAAAGGGTATTTTATTTTCTACTGTTTTTCAAAGAGTACAAATACATAATATCAAAACTCATGTCTTGCAGGGAGTGCTAAGGCAAGCAAGCACCTGATACAGTGACAGTCAAAACATAATGAAATAATTTATGTTTCTGTCTTGTTTCAGGCATCTTTTTCCCTCACTCTGATTCTGCAAATGTTTGGTCCTCTATGGCTTTATTTTATGAACTAAGCGTTTCACTTTCCTAACATCTGTTGACATAGCAGAGGAAGTTCTGGAGCTGCATTCATAAACTCTTTAAATTGAAATTAACTTCCCATCTAAGATTTTATTATCAGAGTACTTAAAAGGGTTAAAATACCATTTCGGGATAATGGATGTAACACTGGTTAAATGAATCATATGCTTTGTTACAAAAGTACTGTTTATTAAGTAAAAGAGAAAGTCTTTGGTTTTAAGATATTAAAGCTGGTATTTAGTCAAATTATCAGGTCTTAATGTATGAAAAGAATGTATATCTGTTTAAGACCTCTCTCTCTTTGGATTTACATGTTCCCCTTCCAAAGGTGTTTTTTTCTGGTTCCATTTTCCAATCAGTTACTAGCAAGTGCTGTAAACAGCGACTTTTTGGCTGATGGCCTGCAAGAGGCTGCGGACTGTTTCTTCCAGCTGCACCACTTGCTTGGCTTTGTCTTCCAGAATTCTTTGATTCTTCTCATATGTGTTTTCCAATTCTGCAAAGAAAGAAGAAACGGGGGGGGGGGGGGGGGGGAGACACACACAAGTCAGGTTATTCCAACAGCAGACACTACATGTTGGGTAGTTTGAAAGCCCAAAGTAAAGGTGGAATTGGAAAGAAGTCAAACCCCATTGTACCCAGTTACTTGGCTTTACAGAATGTGAGAGGCTTCCAATAAAAAGGAGAAACAGCTGTATTTGATGATGATGATGATGTTTTACGTCACGGTGCTGCGGAAATGGGCTTAGGAGGTGGGGAAGGAGTGCTCAGCTGTAACTCAGAACATATGGCAGTTCTAAAGAAATATTCAACCCCCTTTTTCCATATTGGTCTTTACCCTTGAGCTGCTGAAGTTTGCTGTTTGCTTGTTCTAGCAGGGTTTTAGCTTCATTCTGTAGTGCCTCTGCTTTCTTCCTGGCAGCTGCAGACTCGCTAGATTTCTTGGCAATTAAGCTTTCTACTGTTTTATACTTGCCGTCCACATCGTTATCTAGTACCTGCGATTTGAGACACAAGGTGGCAGTATTACTCAGAACACAGAAATGGAACACATTCTTTGTTTGACATCCTACTTTCACTCATAACAAGGATCTACTGAGCAGAGACCACACACATCCTGAGTGGAGTCCATGGAAATGGACCTCTCTTTCAGTATCGTTCAAAGCATCCTTTCCCTTCTACTCTCTTTACCCCATGCGAAGGAAAAAACTGTGGTTTATTGTTCCCAGCCTTTGAAAATGGGTCACAGCTGGAGTAGATACTTGCACTAGTGTCCGTACTCTTTTTGGAAATGAAAATAAAGGTCCTGCCCCCTTATTGGCAGCAGCTGACTTCCAATTTTAAGAATGGACTTCCTTCAACAGACAATGCTTGCCACAGCTGTTTTTAAATAGAAATAAAATAAACTATCCAATCCTACAAGCAGGTGTTTTCATAAGCCGTTGCATTACATTGGTGTGGGGCGCTGGATCCAGCGGGTGAGACTGATCCAGAACTGCCCCATCCTCAGGCCAGCCCCCCATGAGGCAAGATGAGGTGACAGCCTCAGACATCAGGATCCAGAGTGGCAGAAGATCCTGCCATTATCTATTCCCTTGTTCCTGATGTAGATCTTCATTACCACCTCTTCCTTGATGGGAAAGGGGAACACCATATAGTGCTTCGCCTCAGATCCCAAAATTGGGGTGGGGCGGCTCTGCCCAACCTCCAGAATCAACTTTGACAGGTGGGTGGCTTATCAAGTGGTACTTAAAATGAAGAATCGAGAGCGTACTCCATGGTTCCAGTACTTTCTCTGTAGCTCTAATTCAATGCCTTTTTCAAATTTAGCACCTTATTTTGTTGCCGCAGGGCATCAGAAAAGTGCCAAATGCAATTGGTATCAGTGACTGCACAGTTCTGAGCCTGATGTTACAGAAAGTAAGGTACTGAATGGTGGGCATGGCTTCAGTCAAATAGTGAGGCGTAGTGGGCCTAATTAAGCCTACTAAGTGAAGCTTCTTTACTACTGTCTTACATCACCCATACACATGGCCAGAAAATCTGGAGCCTTCGTAACAGGAACAATTCTTTGCTGTTCTTGCTATGCTCTTGAGGTGAAGCATGTAACTAGATGTGGCTTCCAGCCATCTTAGTTAGAGGTCTCACTGAGTTGTGCCTGGTTTAGCTAGCTTCCTGCCCCAGGAATTACACAGTCCCAATAGCCATGCAAGCAAGAATCCATAGCTCAACGCTGCATAAAGTTATGTGTGCTCTCAGGATGTGAAGCACTTTTAACCACCACTGAAAATGGAATGTCAGATTCCTGCCTCAAGAAAACCTCATTCAGTTCCACGGGATAGTGAGATGCACTTCACACAACAGTTAAAATGGCACATGCTTTTTACAGTCTGATGGTTTGCATTGTGTTACGGCCAAACTGCTTTGATAGTATCTTTGGCCAGGCCTGATTTTACTTACAAATTCGAGGGCAAACCAGACAACACAAGCTGGTACCTAAGAAAATGCCTTTGTTTCTTGAGAACGTAGAAAGTAATTTCAAATGGAGAGCCTTACTCTTTTGATATCTGTGGTACTTTGATTCACAGTCGCCACAGTCTCTTCGGCTGCTCTAATGTCCTCTATGTTTGTAGCAGTCTTTTGTCGAAGCACTTCCACGTTCTTCTCTAGCTCGGCAATGCGCAGAGTGGCGTTGTTCAGAGTTTCTTCCGAAGCTGCTGTTTCAGATTCAATCTAGCGTTGCAAATGAGAACATGATGCACAAATTGCTTCCCAAACCACAGTACTTTAACGACATACTTGCTCAGCTTACAAAGTTTTCCAAACGTTAAGTCTCTGTGTTGTGTTCTCTCTTCTTTTTCCCAGCTTTCATCAACTGCCTGAGGTGACACTTGCCTTCCCTTCCTTTCCACTGACCTGGGATGTTGCTGCTATACAGCTGATAGTTTTTCTCTGGCCCAGTGGGAAGAGGTGGTTGTGGTCTTCTTGCAAAAATGAGGGATTAGTAATGGAAGACAAGGGTACCCTGTCCAATAATTATTTTGTTGTTCTATACCAGGCTTAGGCAAACTCGGCCCTCCAGATGTTTTGGGACTACAACTCCCATAATCCCTAGCTAACAGGACTAGTGGTAAGGGATGATGGGAGTTGTAGTCCCAAAACATATGGAGGGCTGAGTTTGCCTATGCCTGTTCTGTACAGTACACTTCCATGAGACACTCCTTGGGAATAGAAGTTGGGATCATCTGCATGCAAAGCAGATGCTCTACTGTTGAGCTGTGACCCCCTCCATTACAGTCTTTGAACTAACTACAGTTAGATGCTTAAACCCTATTGAGTTAAGTTGCTGTGCTACCTTTTGGTGCACTGAATTGTGAGCAAAACAATTGGAGGGAGGAGGAGGGGTTTCAGGGGAAGGGAGTGTAGATGGTAGCTTTGCTGCCTGATAACAGTGTCCCAAATCAAATTCCGTAGTAAATCACTCATTCGGCTAATTGCTAAATCCAGCTTACTAAGAAAAAAAAGAGAGATCCTATGATTTGAGCAAGGGCATGGCTTCCAATCTGCCATATATCACCAAGGTCTATCTAGTTCAGAGCTTTCCAAACTCTGTGTCACAACACATTAGTGTCTCGGCTGCAGTGTGTAGGTGTGTCGCATTAACGCTCCTCCCGGGACTGGAAAGGGGTTAGTTTAAGCTTGTGTTTCCTAGTAAAACTGAATTCCTATGTTGAGAAGTGATGCATGTCAAAAAAGTGTCTCACCAACATGAAAAGTTTGGAAAGCTCTGGCCTAGCTGGATGAAAGAAGTTGCCCAAGTGCAATTGTCATCTAGGCAGGGCAGGCAGGCATTACACGTGCAAGACCTACAGTTTTTATTTTACTATAAGCCCAAGGTATCTCAATCAGCCTGGGGCAAAAGGCACACTAAGAATTAAAAATGTTTGAGACTACAGCTCACCAATCCTTCCAGACAAAAATCCACTCTCGGTTACCCAAGCTTTCTTTATTTCAGCAGTGTAATTTAAGGGGCAGAGAGTTGTTTTGCTGCTGTCATGGTTTAAAAAATGCCCTATTTCCATCAAAAGGTAAAGGGACCCCTGACCATTAGGTCCAGTCGCAGATAACTCTGGGGTTGCAGCGCTCATATCGCTTTACTGGCTGAGGAAGCTGGCATACAGCTTCCAGGTCATGTGGCCAGCATGACTAAGCTGCTTCTGGCGAACCAGAGCAGCGCACGGAAACGCCGTTTACCTTCCCGCCGGAGCGGTACCTATTTATCTACTTGCACTTTGATGTGCTTTCGAACTGCTAGGTTGGCAGGAGCAGGGACCAAGCAACAGGAGCTCACCCCGTCACTGGGATTCAAACTGCCGACCTTTTGATCAGCAAGCCCTAGGCTCTGTGATTTAACCCACAGGGCCACCCACATCCCTAATATTTCCAGCAACTCCCTGCCTAAACCAACAGCTGTGATGTACAACCTGATATAAGGGGAGTATTGAAAGTTTGCTTGCTATGTTGAGACCATCATCATATGGGGTAAAAAGCTGAATTGCAATCTTAATTCAGGGTGCAGATGGGCTAGTCATAATGGTTCAACCAATGCGCTAAATGGGTTGCCAGAGTTTTTCACTGATTTCTTTCCTATGGATTGCCTTTTCTGTCTCTGGACCCGACTGCCAACACAGATCACTGACACAGGAGCCCCTTGGAATCCCTTCTGACCACCTTTGCATTTCCTCTACCCTGGTATAAAAGGAAGATCAGATTATCGAGGCAGCAAGACAAACAACCTGGATGCAAGTGATTAATGCTTGTGGCACCGTATATGACTGAGCATGTAACAGGGCCAGTACATTAGCAACAAAGGCTTTCTTCCATTCTACCTCCACTGCTTTTGTACAAAGGGTGGTGAACGGATTTTTCGCTTCTTGTCCATCCCACCCCAAATCAGCCATCAACCATCTGCTGTTTTTGTTTTCTCGGTTTCTGTACTTTTCTAGACAAAGCCTAGCTATATTGAAACACTGATTTAAGGAACAGATAGTATTAGGTGATAATAGAATGAACCAGAAGATAAGATTATTGTGTATCCTGTACAAAAGTAAAACAGCACGAGAACATACATGGCCATAACTCTGCTTCCAAAAGCAGATTTAGGTGATTGAAACTCACAGAGGTAAGTAGGTCTTGTGTTCCTTGTATGTCTTCATCTGCTAGTTTGATGGCCTTTTCAGCTGCATCTTGGGCTTTTTCGGCTTCTTCCAGAGCTTCTTTCACCATGTCTGCAGTGACTTTGACATCTGTTGCACTTTTACTGTGGAATGGAAATTAATTACAAAAGGACAGGCTCTCCTTAAAAAGGATTCTTTTGGGTTGGCCTTTTCAAAGAATATGCAACAGGCCAAACTTACTCCCAGTTTCTCAACATGCTTATTAAATACTGAATGCTTTTCAGGGCACAAATACAGTCTCCTAGGATTCTGCTGAAAGGTAAAAAAGGCATCCTATTTCAGAGCAAGGGGGAGTAAAAAATTGGTACCTGGCTTTTTTAGCTTCATCTAACAGCGTTTTTGCCCTTGCTATGTCTCCGGCACTCTGCTGTAGGACAGTCTCAACATCCGAAAGGCTCTCCACCCGTTCACGAATGTTATCTGCAAGTGTTTGTAACTGCTCAGGTGTGCTGGGCATCTCCATGTTGAGCACTTCGTTAGCAACTGCCTCAATGCTGTCCAGATCAGCACTGTCTTCTGTTGAAATGGTAAACAGAAACAGTGAGTGAGATGGCTCCCTTCCTCATCAAGTTTTATTCCTATAAAGCCAAGAAAAGGAGCCAGGTGGCACTTTTTTATAATAGAAAAAAGGTATAAAAGTCCAGACACTTTGGAAGTGCTTTTGCTTTGATGAATTTCTAAGACTCTTAAGAATCTCGCATCTGATCAGGCAGTTGAATATTGGGAAGGAATTCTTGCCAAAGGGCAATGGCAGATGGAAGTAACATCAAAAATAAATGACGGCCTCAGGCATGTGGTGGATTCTGATCAATAATGTATCATAGCAAATGTAATGGACTTTTTGTCATTGACAAAATTACTTTTGAGTAATATGGAGAGTTAAAATTATGCAGGTCATTCCATCCTGCATTCAACTTACTTACTTCAATCTCTGATCAATTGATATAACATTGCAGCTTATAGAACGAAAGGTGCTCATGCATTCTGTGACTTACTGTATTTTTCGCCCTATATACTGTATTATTCCCCCCCCCAGGCGTGGGGCTGGGGAAGCCCGAGCTTCCCCCGACCCCAGCCCCCAGAACAGGCTGCTATCCGCAAGCCTAGGGAGCCCGGCGGGAACTCCCGCCGGGCTCCCCAGGCTTGCGGATATCTGTCCCAAAGCCTGGAGAGCGAGAGGGGTCAGTGCGCACCGACCCCTCTCGTTCTCCAGGCTTCAGCGAAAGCCTGCATTTGCCCCATAGGACGCACACACATTTCCCCTTCATTTTTGGAAGAGAAAAAGTGCGTCCTATAGGGCGAAAAATACGGTATATGGATGAAGTCAAGAGAGAGAGTGTATGTGCATGCAACACTGCATGGAGCAGATAAAAATCCTGTTTCTGCATGCATATATATTATATCCACTAAAATTGGACATCTATCGTGTTGCATAGCCATTTTTTTGCCTGTACAGGAGTGATGCTACGCAGTTAATCAGGCTGGTGTGATGAGCTGAAGCTGTTATATAAGCTGTTCCACATGTTCTAGGCCAGCAATCTTGGATGCTGTTAAAAGGGAGCAGCATATTCCAACTTCTTCAAAGAATAATGATCTTACTGCTCTTTGTTGCCACTAGTTAAATCTTTGTGGGTGGATTTATATCTGTACTCTGCAAACTACTTTCCTCCTAGAAAAACCCAAATACTTTGATCCAGGTTCTCAGCGCACAAAGTACCATGAATAAAGTCACTTCAGCACTAAGTGTACTGATCGTGGAATGTGAGGAAAAGCAGTTCTTCATGTTGCCTCATCACAGTTTCCTGCCTTCAGAGGATGTTCAAATCATCAGTACACTTTTGTATGGTAACACAGTAAGGGTTGGAGTGGGAGAAGTGAAGTCACTACCAGTGATTAGCTGAGCTGCCCTGATGCCAGAATTGGATGGGGCAGTTATAAAGCTATTGGCTAGAACAGGCAGGAGAGACATAAATGAAAGAAGTAGAAACACACCCAAAGCAGGCTTGGTCTGCCTGTCCAGCAGCAACAGGGAAGCATGGGAACTTAGGAGAGGAGGACATGGTCCCAAGGAAGACAGAGGGGCTTGAATGGGAAAGATACTATGGGATCCCCCCCCAAAAAAAACTGCTGCAATGATTTAATCGAGGCATAAAGTGAAAACCCTTTTGTTTACCCATGACTTTGGAATGTCTCATAGAAGTACATGTAATTGAATAAATGTGCATAATTAAAATACTAGGTTAAGAAGAGGAAGCGCTTATTCACAACAGTCCCAAAACAGCAGGCTAACCATATTAAAACAAGACTTACTCATCAGAAATTCCCTGATTTGCTTAATAAGATTCCGCAGATCCTTGTTGCTCCGGTCCACTTGCTCTTTGGTGGCGTTGGTTTTTAGGAGAACCTCTTGTGCATTCTGTTTTGCTTCGTCTGCTCTCTGTTTGGCCTCTGAGACCTAAGTGAAATAAATGGGCCATTATTTTCTATTTCTGACCATCTTTAAAAATGCTCAGGGATAAAAAGAAGAGACACTGAGAAAGCAATTCGTCAGCATTGAAGCTGTGTGAGAGCGACTCTCATAAAAGTTAGAGAACACTCTTAAATTGATGTAAACACAACAATATTTTAAACAGCCCAAGATGCTTTGTGTAGTACTCATAGGAATCTCTATTTAAGCCAGACCTTTTTCTTTAATGAGGGTACTTAGCAGGATCATGCAAACTGTAAAGAACCAATTATTTTGGGGAGAAGTTTTGTTTGCAATTGTCCAGACTTGCACAATCTGCTGATTAAGCTTTTTATTACTATTCTAAAATTCATTCTGGTTGATCTACCTTTTAAAAATAACAGTCAATAATAAAATCACCATTCTGGAGAGCTGTTCAACTTCTGCCAAAGCGCTGAGTATGTCTCTGTCGAAATCCATCGCCTTCTGCCAGGTATTGTGGGCCACAGTAACCAACCCATCACAGCCTGGTCCTCCACATTTCCTTTTTCCATCTTCTGTGCGGCAGCTCAGGCCACCACATTCTGAATCAGCACAGGAAGCCCCGAGGGGAGTTCCGCACGTCTGCAGCAGACAGGATTAGACAGAGGAAAGAGTGGGGTGGCGGTGAGGTTATCAACCTTTCCAAACAAATTTCCGAGCCAGCTCCCTAAAGCCCTATCCTATTAGTTGCGGCTTGACAAATTTCCAGAGCCCCATCAAAAACACAAAGGCTGTTAGAAAATGTTTATTGTCCTGCTACTCTCTTTGCCTCTATGATGCTCCTTTCTATGCTGGCCTGTTTTTCTAAACACAAAAGCCCCAAGCATGGTGACCTTTCCTCATGGGGGCACTGCTCCAGCTCAGGCAGTGAATAATTATGCCCCCTCAGTGTTTGTATTGGCCTTTGAGATGCATGTAACCAGGATTTGCATGTGCAGTTTTCTTTCATGGCTATCAGATTTCGATACAGTTTAGTATTCCCATTTGAAAAGGAGAAGGGGTTAGCATGAAATTATTCCACCTTGGGAGAGCGGTACCTTGGCCACACTAGTTTGCTTTAGGGAAGTGATTAGCCCACCTTATGCCTACAGTATGTTACTTTTAATTATAACTGACAGCAGAATGTTGACAACAGCAGTTGCCTTTGGGCAACCCCAAGAAAGAACGAACAAAAGTGAAAGGTTAGCATTTTCTTAAAACCAGGGTGGGTGGGTGAGGCTGCTAGACAGAGCAGTAAGTGTCTCTCCATTTACCTAGGTTAGTTATCTTGTCAGGTACAGTGCACAGTCGGGTCGGCTTGCCTCAAGAAAATGATATTCTAGAGTTCCAAATGGTTCAGAAAAGGGAATCCAAAATGATTAAGGGGTGGAATGACAATGAGGAAAGGTTGCAGCTTCTTCAGACTTTTGAGTTTAGAGAATTTTAAGAAATTCTGCATAGCATGGAGAAAGTGGGTAAAGCAAAGGCATTCTCGCCCACTCACAACACTGAACATCCTATGAAGCTGAACACTGGAAGATTCAGAGCAGATTAGAGGTACTGTGCTTCTGATTACCAGGGGGTCAGATTTCAGCTGTTGCACTCATGTTCAACTTGCACTTGCATCTGGTCAGCCACTGAGAACAGGATGCTGGCCTAGATCGGTCACTGGCCTGAACCAACAGGCTCATCTTATGTCCTTACTAACTTCCAGTAACTGAAAAAAATGAACTTTTAGATATTCTCAAGCCAGTGGCTATAACCCAAAACTCCCTTCTTGTGGAAAACAGTGGTCCCTTCTTTTTTTAAAGCTATCTACTGTACTTTGTTCCAATCATTACTGAATGGTCCAAAGGTGTGTAATTCTCATTCTTTTTTGTTCCAGAAAGTGGTTGCCCAGTTAGACCCTCTTCTCATTTATGTTCTCCTGTTATGCAGGAGGCATTTTATTGCCCCCTTCCACACTTCAGCACCCTCTCTCCCTGTTAAGGGATCCCTGATGGGATCAGCCCCTCTCTCCCTGTTAAGCCATACATGAAGGTGAATGCCTAAATAGGGCTTTAGTTTTCTATACGTGTGCCTCATTTGTAATGTATCTGTAAAAGAGCACATTAGCCTCTGTAATCCATTGCAATGTGCCCAGTGTAGCTCTCACACTTTTCCATTTACATGCAGCATATTCAATGCTGCTCCTGTCTTTTAGCTCTTCTTGTTTTATGACCATTCTCTGGCCCTTTTACCAAAGGCTCTGCACTTTACCTTCTCAGACACTTCTGCAAGATCCAGACTTTGGAGCTTGCCTGCAAGTTCATCCAAGAGGCGCGACTGCTCTTCTTGCTTAGCCTTGAAGCTGGCCTCAGTCTCATTCATCAGGCTCTCCACCTCTAGGCGCATCTCAGCTGACTGCTCCACCACACTACCAGGAAGAAGAGTTGAGGCATTGGCTCTCCTCTCAGCGTCCAGGGACCTCTGGAAATACTGGGTGATGCTGTCCAAGGCTCCTGCAAAAATCCAATGTGATGATTATTGAGTATTCTGGCTGGCCTCATTTGAAATTGTAACATGAGAAGCAGCCCTATGTACACAATACACGGGGTGTAATTGCCCTGGAAGGCAACAGACCCAAGATCTCTGCATGCTCTTCCAAGAAAATGAAAGGCATGCTACAGCCATTCGTTAAGCACATATAATTGACTGGGCGTATTAAGCACAAACTTAATTTTGTTGCTCTGAAATAAATGATAATTCAAAGCACTTAATTTTGGTTGGATTCCTCCCCCCTAATTAAACTTATTCCCAAAACACAAGCATACAAACACTGACCCCGAACATCAGATATTTTTATGAATTCTAGTTGCTCTGCAAGCTCTTTCACAACATTGTCTAGGCTCTTTGCATCTGCCTCCAGGGTGCTCAGCTGAGTGTCTGTGGTATTGCTTTCAGAGGCCACCTTGGATACTTTTTCTTCTACTTCAGCTATCTTTTCTGTAACATCTGCTGTTAACTTCCTGTGAACCAAACAGAACCAACATTTATTGTTACAAAACAAAAACCTACTGGCCTTGAATTTAAAATATAAATAAATCCAAATGATAGGTTAATTCCTTCCTTTTCACCCCAAGAATGTGGTTAATGAGTTTGTTACAACTTCCCTACTCAAAATACTCATTAATCAGAATTTGTGGCTTAAAAACAAAATCACATTTTATAAGCACAAAGCAGCAAAGAGCTCAGAGAACAGCTGTTTTGTGTGAGATTTAACTCAATCTGGATTCCAGAAGTCTGCTGTAATGTGCTTGAACTTTGCCAACTGCATAGGTCATAGCATTGGCTCATAGAATCCATACATAATTTCTTTTGTATCCCACATAGTTAACAAATGGTTGTTAATTTATTTTTCACAGACTCTTTCACAGACGAACTAGTTATGACTAAGGGGTGGAAGGGTCAATGCATAATAGATTATTTTACTCCATAAAATATGAGACAAAATGGAAGCTGGCTGTGCTGTAGACTTCCTCCACGTTTAACACAACATAGGACTCATCATAATGAACATAAACAACATTTTGAGGGAAGTTGCCAAGCCTAGAGAATTAGTCCTTGGGCATGCACATTATCTGCATGGACTCAACCTCTGAACAAATGAAATGAGATATTAATGTATTTGTGCAAGGTATCTTGCTTTTAAAGGGGGGAAATTCTCCTTAACCCGACTATAACGACTGTTCCAGCATTTGTGTTCTTCTTCTGTAGTTCTCAGTTACACCAAATGCACATACAGCAGGGAACAGGACCCACTGTCCCTAACCCTCACATGAGGAAAATGCCTGTGGAAAATGTTTTGTGCAAAAGCTCAGTAGGAATTTTTGGGGTAGGGCAACATGATGGCTATATTATACCATATTTTTCACTCTATAGGGCGCACTTTTTCCCCTCCAAAAATTAAGGGGAAATGTGTGTGCGTCCTATGGAGCGAATGCAGGCTCCTTGGCTTCAGCGATAGCAACGCGAAGCCTCCAAAGCGCAGAGGGAGCACTCCAGGCTTCAGTGATAGCTGCCTGAAGCCTTTGGAGCACAGCGGGACCTTGCGCTGCGCTCCGAAGGCTTTAGGTTCCTTTTGCTGAAGCCGGGAGAACAAGACTCTCCCGGCTTCAGCAGAGAGGGAGAGCTGTGCGGCGCCCCTTCAGCGAAGTGGGAGGAGAAATGGAAGGGGCTCTGTTTCTCCTGCCGCTTCGCTGAAGGGGCGGCTGAGCAGAGAGGGGGAGAATTTTTTTTCGTGCTCTCCCCCTCTAAAACAAGGTGAGTCCTATGGTTGGGTGCGTCCTATAGAGCGAAAAATACAGTATTTCCAGTGGCCAAGGGAGTATGCCTTTATATACCAATTGCTGGTAATACCAGGTGGGGAGAGTGCTGTTCAGCTCAATTCTTACTTGCAGGCTTCCCATAGGCACCTGGTTGGCCATTGTGAGAACTAGGACCAGATGGCCCTCTGGCCTGATCTAGCATGACTTCTTTTGCTCCTAGGGTGGGACCAACAAGGGCAAGTGATCAGAGTTAGGCCCTGAATTAAGAACACCTCTCTCCATCATGCATTGTTTGAGATTGATTTGTTCTGCAAGTGAAAACTGAATGTAGAAAATTACGTCTTCAAATGCTGCTGTTTATTATAGCTTTAAAAATGCAACAAAAGTTTAGCAAGGAAGGGACAATGTAGTAAACTCTTTCTTCAAAGATGCATATGAATTAAGGAGTTGTTAGGGCATGGCAATTGTTTTGTTTTTGCATTTTTAACACTCCGGGATCTTTTCTTGGGAAATTTCTGTGTGTGTGCCTTAAAACTGCATAACTGAAAAATAAAGAAGATCCAGTAGTAAGATCTATATTATGGCAAGCAAAACTCACAAACTGGGTAGGCGAGTAAACCAAAGCAAGACCACACTGATAATACTGGGGAAAAGTTGATTCACACGGGCTAATCCATACAGGAGCTGCTTATAATTTGGCACCACCTGAAGAATAACAGTGCCAGAAAACAAAAGGTATTGAAAGCCCTTGCGAGACAACACTTGGGCAAGATTGTGCTGCGGTCGTCTGCCAAGCCTGAGATTTTGAAACTGCAGTTCCTCTCTTTTGGCATCCATATACAACAGGTCTTCGCAACTGATAAAAGTACAAATCAGGGTGGGTATAAATTATGTCTAAACATGTTCAACAGCACTTAATTCTTAAATTATCATCTGCAGTGGGGGAAAATTATTGCACAGCGCTCCAGGGGAAATGGTGCCAAATGCATGCAAAGTACTAAAACAGGTAATGTATTTTGGTTTTTCTTATGCAGGACCAAGTTCTGCAGGGGAAAGTGCACAAGCTGTTAGGTTAAACTAAAAACCTGAAAGGATTGTATGATCATCCATTAACAGAAGTTGGTACAGTTATGTTACCTAATTTGTACCCAATTAAGTTGCCTAATACAGTTAAGCTACTTTAATTGCTCGATTGTCATTAAGGCTACAAAAACAACTGGTGGTATCAAGAAACCAAAGTCTTGCAGTTTCCCTTCCTTAGACTGAAAGGAGGGACAGGAAGGAGCAATTTGCTAGAGGCTGAACATTTCAAGCACATCATTTCTCATCCCACATTCCTTCATTTTAACGGAAGTCTCTATCCTATACTCGGGGAGAAGATAAGGAATGAACAGGTGTGCCACCTTGTTAATTGAAAAGCAGTTTCACAGTTTCCTTCAAATTTTCCATAATCACTGTAAGGCACACTTCCAACCTTCTTTTTCTTTACTTTCTGCTTACAAGTCTAATTAAAATTGCAGAATGACGAGATCCCCACTCCCCATGTTTGAGCAAATGCAAAAGAACAGTATTTGTGTTTTATGCCACACTTACTCTGCTTCCTCAAATAGATTTCCAATGTTCTTAAGAGGCTCAGCAGCAGGATTTTGAGCAATGATACTTTTAATCTCATTCAGTTTTTCCTCCACAGAGCTGAGTGTCTGCCGGTAAGGACCACTGAGCCCTGTGATTTTCAGGGCTTTTGCTCTTTCCAGGAATCTCTGTGTCCTGTTAGTCAGCTCACTAATGATGACATCCCAAAGAGCAAAACACTGGTGACATGGTGCACAGTCTGGGAAGGTGCCGGAGTAGCCTCGGGTGCACTTATCGCAGCGGGTTCCCTCAACCCCCGCATTACAGATGCACTGCCCAGTCGTGCGGTTGCATTGTGGGGTCTGGATGCCACGTTGATCACAGTCACAAGCTGAAAAGAGACAAAAATAAATGGAGACACCACAAACCAGGGGCGGCGAACCACCAAATAAGGCGGCGGTTTTACAAATGAACAAAACCATGCCAATTCTCCTGAAAAATTGCTACTCCTGCAGCTCGGGGATTATCCATCTATTTGGTGGGCCAATGTCCAGATCACACTCCATAGCTGTGCATGCTAACGCCAGCGAGATCTGCATTCAAATCCCTATCCAACCATAATGTCCCTGCTGAAGCCTGTCTTACACCTTAGCCTGTCCTGCTCCAGAAAGTTGCTGTGAGGCTCATGTTTGCTGCCCTGAATTCCTTGGAGGAAGGTTGGAATAGAAGTGAAATGCGTGCAAATTAAATGTGAATTAGTGAATTGACACAAGGGAGTGCTTCCCTGTTCCTGGCACTCCTAATTCTCCTCCCTTTCTTGCTTGTGCTCCCCACATGTGGGTCAGAGTGCAGTACTAGCTAAGTTTAGCTGTTTTATTTCTCATCAAAAGTATTTGTACTAAAGTCTAAAAGCCACTAGTCTGCAAGCTTTTCAGACCTTGGAGCCATGTTTCTTAATTTATTGAAATATATTTGCAGGATGGTATGTTGTATGGCTGCTGTTGTGACCCACTTTAAATCAACCCATGACCCACCAGCAGGTCCCGTACCACCAGTCTGAAGACCAACAGTCTGCGCTATGAATGCACTTTACATCCCACTAAGGTCAATGACGAAACTCCCATGGATATGAATGGCTCTGGCTCACGCTTATTAGTGCAGCAGAAATTGAATTTACAATCAATAGGTAGTTGGCACTTTCCATTAGTCGACCCCAAATAGCCAGGCAGGGCAAGAAAACTAGAAGCTACCAGTGTTGAAAAGCTTCATTTTAACAAGGGATGAGACAGTTGGGAGAATCCTTTCCATCACAGCTGCAGGTGAAATGAAATGATTTTAAAAAGGCACATGCTGCCAGCATCCAAAATGACAGGAGTTTGACTCCCAGCAATGTAAAGCCCATAGGAAAATGCCACATCCTTCAAAAAGGCTCCACAAATTTAACATATGCGAATGATCCATCAATCAGGACTCCTGTAAGGTATTGTCTGGATGTTGTGGTCTATTGTCAATGTTTCTTCCACAAATATTCAAACTTCCCATAAGAATATATGAGAAAGGGAAGGGAGTACGCAGGGAAGGGCTAATACTTTGGCACATACTGTTATTTAAATATTCACATCTCTTGGCCAAGTTTCTTAAAAACCATTTAAAAGAACAAGTTACCATAAACAAAACCAGCTTTCTTGTAGAGAGGAATTCAATACATAGGATACAAAAAAAATGTGTTGTCCTGCTGTTCAACTTATGTTGGTGCAATTTAACAAAATGGCCTTTTTGTTCTCAGAATTATAAGCCAACACAAGGGGTTTTATTTCCATCAAAGAGACTTCAGCATTCCCACAGTGAATTGCAATGGAACATAAACCCCCTCTTAAACCCCCTCCGGCAACTCATTCCTCTTTGAAGATTGAGGGGGAAAGGAGGCACTTAACCCTTTCCACCAGCAGTAAACTATTATTACTTTGTGGGAAATTAGACTATCTGGATAATGGTGAATTATTCGGATTCCTTACATGGGTGTAACGAAAACAGAAGCCCACCAGTATATGGCTGCCTTCTCTTGAAGATCCCAAGATAATATCACATTACACATTCAATCCATTTTAGCATGTCAAGTTATTTTTTGTTTCGTTTTTTGAGCACACGATCCTGATCACACTGAAATGAATGGGTATTTATATTTATCTTTTCTTTGAAGGCATTGGGATTTTGCCTCAAATGTGTGTGATTCAGAGGCATTTTTATGAATATAATAAACAGAACACAAAACTGCATGTTCATTTATGGTATACGAAAAGTCCAAATTCCTGTTGTAACAAGGAAAATACAGAACTTTTAATACGTGTGTGTGTGTAGTTGAATAAACCATAATTTAGTGCTATGTATGAACAGGTAACTTCAGAATAATTAAAAGTGATAAATAATTGGATCCCTCTTCTGCTTATATGTCAAAATAAATCTGTCAAGATAACCAATCAGCCTGGTGCAGAGCTCTGTAAATGATCCAGTGCCCCTAAAGAACCTAACAATGGCATTTCCCTGGTGTAATGGTTAGAGTGTTGGGCCAGGGTTCGAATCCTCAATCAACCACGAAAGCTCATTGAGTGACCTTGGGCCAGTCACCATCTCTTAGCCTAACCTACCTCACAGGGTCGCTGTGAGGATGAAATGGGGAGGAGGAGAACCATGTACCCTACTTTGAAGGTGGTATATAAATGTAATAAATAAAATATAAATAAATATATAAATAAAAAGGAGTCCTATATGACTAGCAGTGAATCAGGTGCAATCCTATTTCCTACCTAATTTCTGTGTGCTACAGTTCTTCAGGGCCCCCAATTTTCTCTTGCTTTTATTTTTGACTTTTGAATAAACACTGAGAAGCTATTCCATACTCCTCAGAAACTTCTTTAGAGGATCAAATCAGGATAGCATGTACTTGGAAAATACCCAAGCTAACTTCCTAGTGCTGGACACACTTGGGAACACTAACTGTTGCTGGATCATCCAGTACTTGATTGGAACAATACACATGTGGAATAGAGGAATGTTTTTTTAAAAAAAACGTCAGTGCAAATCCCTAGGTAGCACAGCTGGATGCCTGGAGTAGACAATCCTAATGAGAAATGTAAAGAAGCCAAATCTCATACATTCCACAATTACAATGTATGTAGCTAGAAAACTCTTATTGTACGGGATCTCTAGGACACCCAAGTTCCATAGAACATGATGAAGACATTGCAAGTCTCTTATCTTACGTACCAAAGTGCAAAATTCCCCTTGTTTTTCCCCTCATTTGGCTATGACAACCCCTGTAGGACACAGACATCTTGTAGATGATGACGTTTATGCAAAATCATTAGGTTGTTATTCTTATTTTCCCAATGGAGGACAAAAAACATCTTATTTTCCCAGTGGAGGACAAAAAACACGCTTGAAAGACATCTGGCTGTCTGGAGCTTATGGAAGTTGTAGTCCAAAGCATCTGGAGAACATCAGGTTGGTGATGGCTGAGATAGTATATATATTAGCTAAAAACATAGGTCCGAACTGAATTAATGGTGTCGGTAAAATTAAACTACGTATGCTTCAGTTTCTTTTACCTAATGCTGTATGTATATCCTCACATGTAAACAATTCTGAACAGCAGTCAAGCTAAAATATAGTTCACGCTTACTGTTTGCTACCCATCAAGTCATAGCTTATAAAATCTAGAATTAAATGCCGTATTCCTCCTTGTGTGTTCAGGGTCAGTTACTTCCTAGTCCAGGCAAACCATAGTTTGTCATTACATCTGAACTAACAATCTATGGTTTGTGCTTGCCTTTCAAACCAGGCTTGGAAACCTGAGATAACCTTGGAAGGTCACAGAAACAATACCCGTGAACTAGCCTGTGAATACCTGTGAACCAGGTCTCAGTTGATGGGATGCTTTAGAGTTTTGCAAGTGTTTACATGTTTTCTAAACCTGTTTCATAGAAACAGACCTCCACCTACCTAAGTACACCTTTGAGAAACTTCTGAAAATTTCAGATATCCTACCTTCAGTAACTACTATTGTTAGAAAACAATAAGTACAAAACTTTTCCCCATCTCTTCTTCCTGTTCTTGAGGTTTTTATTCAATAATACATACAATGCAAATATTAGCAGTTGTGTTGAATTAAAACAAGCACAACTGGATTTTAATTTAAAACAATACTCCAAAAGCTCCCGGCAATATGCCCTATTTTAATGCTAAATCCCAAGCTAACCAGTATTTTTGTCTCTTAGGCATGCTCTTCCAGAAAGAGGAAATCTGGGGGATTCAGTAGGATTTGGACTCTTATAACAAAGTCATTTAGTCTTGAAAGATAATAGAATTCTGATCTGATTCCAGCCTACCCATTAAACACAATTTCCCCCCTGTGTAATGGCTAATCCTTTATATACTTGATGCCAAAAAATGAAGTTATTTGGGCCTTTTTATTCAGTGGAAACAATTTTTAAATGCAGCTTCTAGATACCCAGATTCACACAAATACACACTTAGGCAGGAATTGGTTTGAAATCCACTGAATACGACTAGATCTGAATTTTTCAGAAATTAAGAAAATAAGAAGCACCCTGTTGGATCACACTAGAGGCCCATCTGGTTCAGCACTCTCTTCTCCCAGTAAACAACCAGATGTGTATGGGAAGCTCACAAGGATCTGAGTGCAATAGCCTGCAGTTACTAGACATGCAGTCTCTATTCAGCAGAGGCATATTGCCTCCAACAGAGGGAGCAGAACATAGCCGTTGTGGCTTATAGCCATTCAGAGGTTTTACGCTCCATGAATTTGTCTAATCCTCCTCTTAAAGTAATTCAAGTTGGTATCCATCACTACCTCTTTTAAGGGCAAATTCCATAGTTTAACTATACACCGTATGGAGAACTATATTCAGTCTGTCCTGAATCTCAGCTTAGTTGGGTACTCCAGGGTTCAAGTTTTATGAGAGAGGCAGAAAAGTTTTTCTCTATCCCCTTTCTCAAGACTGTGCATAATTTTATACACTTCTATCATGCCCCCTCTTACTTACCTTTTCTGCAAACAAAAAAGACCCAAAAGTTGGAACCTTTCCAACCCCTTGATCATTTTGACTGCCCTTTTCTGAACCCTTTCCAGCTCTTCAGTACCCTTTTAGAGGTGAGGCAACCACCATAGTTAACGGCACAATGTGAAAGCCTAAGAGGCTTTCCCCAAAGAATGATGGGAACTGTATTTTGTTCAGGGTGCTGGGAAATTGTAGCTCTGTTAAGGGTGAACTACTGTGCCCAGAGTTCTTTGGCATAAGTCATGTGCTTTAAGTGGCATTAAATGTGTTCTAAATGTGTATGGTGTTCTGGTTTGGATAGCAATTGAAGCTACCAGGCATATTTACAAAACACGCCTCAGTAAATGCGTTCTTAATTTATTTGTACACCTAGGTGCTGCTCCCCTTTTATTCTATGCTGTGCTTTTCTTGCAGAACCGAAACGAGAAGACACTTTTCTCCCCATGTGAAAAACTGAAAATACTCTTTTCACTTTATTTTTGTTAACAATATGAAAAAAAACCCAAATACTAGAAACTAGAAAATGAACATCTAAATCTCTGTCATTTCTGTTACAAAGCTGCAAAAATCCACTTCAAAACCAAACCCTTACTAGAATTAAATTTAGCTTCACAAAAATAGCATTTTAAAAAAAGCCAGCCAAGATCAGTGCGCTTCTTTTTTAAGTGCTGTATAGTAACAAACATTGCAACATGAAGAGGCTAATGAATGCGCTATAGAATCATAGTTCTCTCGTGTATCTAATTCCTTGCAACATAGCATGAGGGAGCCAATATGAATGCTGCTTTGTTTCCTTTCTACACGCATAGGCACAGGGCAAGCTATCAGCAATTATCTCTCGGCTCCCAACCGCAGCAGAAGCTACAATATGGGAAACGCATGCAGATTTCACATACAGAAGTGCTCCTTCCAAAGGCTAATAATGCACGCGGAACAATGAAAGTAATGTGCTCACCTTGGCAGTCCACACCAGGATCACCCCAGAAAAACTCCTGGCACTCGTTGCATGTGCGCCCTCCAAATCCTGGCATGCACTGGCACTGCCCAGTAAACTGTTAATTCAAACAAATGCAACAAAAATAAGCTGAACAGGGTGCATTTCACAAAGTGAACAAGCCACAGGGACTTTATTGGGCCACTAGAGCCATCTGTCAATACAATACATTAAGTGTCGAAAGAGCTAAAAATGTTAACTGGCCACCTATCAGAATTATGGATATAGTACACATGACTCTGGAGATCCTTAAATAGGATCTTGGTTAGTTTTGTTAAGAGTCAATAGCAGCTCTGGAAGAGGCTACTCAGATAACCAATACTACTTGCACTGTTTCCCCAAGAAAGGATGTTCCCCTTGCAGCTGAGACTGTAGGTCAAAGATCACACACATAAAAATACATATTCCATTGGAAAAGTGGAACACGAGAAAGGATTAAGCCCTTTCCAGCACCAAAGTGCCAATTCAAATTCTTCTCCCTCAGTTGCAGTTCCTTTTGAAAATATAGATCTCCCACACGAAGCATCCTCTGTAACTTTCATATCTTTATAATAACAGAAGTTGGCTAAACAATAGATTCCACTGTTTCCGACTTCATATCAGTTACTTGCAGGGTTTTAAGCTTATGGTGAAGAACACTTTCAAGTAGCTGTATTGGGGCCTTTAGTATTAACAGTTCATCAGATTTTCAAAGGAATTACAATGGTTCATATTAATTAATACACAAATATACATAATATGCCACACCAACATAGAGCTGAGCGCATGCTCTTCCCATTATTACCCTATGTGGTCTCTGAATACTTGCAAAGGCTCAGTAAATAGAAAAATCAGGTTGAATGTCACATTAATAAAGAGAAAAGGTACTTGAAGTATCAGCAAGTTTCTTGGTTTCATGTAAGAATTAGGGAGCAACCCATTATGTGCGACAATTACACGTATGTATTACACGAGTTAGAAGATCAGTCGGCCGCTGCTTCCCAAGTGCAAAAGTGTAGAGAACTAACTCTGTAGAGAAATGTTTTCAACTGTTAATGCAACCTTCCATGGAAATCATCAGGTGATTATGAATGAATTAGTGAAATGAATGGATTTTTACTACAAGTCATAGCTAGTCTGCATTATTATCAGCTGCAGCAATAGCTCTTCAAGAAACATCTAAAGCATCATCACATCTGATGGGATATTAAATTTTAACCATTATCCTTGATGTAACTTTTCAGCACCACTCACATCTGATTGCCATGTCCCAGAGCAGGACAATCTTATACACCAGACCCTGATTCCCCTGGTAAATTAAGTCAGGTCCAAACAGGATTTTGCAGGCAGCAGGCACCATGTAAAAATGATGCCAGCAGAACAAACAGCTATAGATTTATGTAAGCAGGCAAGTCAAGCTAAAGCAAACAGCCCACAGGGCCACTGGCCAAAATAACCTGTTGGAAATTCTCTCTCAACACTAATACAAAGCATTTTGTCATACTGCCAAGCACGATGATACAATAATCATCCACTGTACTCAAATAATGTGACTTTTGCAAGAACATGCATTTGAATGCTCCTCAATATTAAGGCAACAAACAAACAAAACTGGTACATACAAAACTCACAGAGCTCAGTATGCACAGAGCTGCTTCCAGTTGGATTATTTAAAATCCCTGTGGCATGTGAATTCATTTAATTCCTAACACGTTTCTACGCCCTCTATTCAGATGAAATATCAAGGCAGAATACAAGTTTAAGCAAACGCAATAAAAAAATTAGATAAAACTGCCAACACTACCATTAGATCTCATACTATTATTGTTATCTCATATTCTTACCATTATCAACATCACATGTTCTTGCTGCTATTAAACTTCTCAAATGTGAGATAGTGTGCTAGGTTTAATTTTACTGTTTACTGTTAGATTCTGATGTATTGTTGAATGTCGCTTTGTTTGATATAATTTGTTTATTTTAAAGTTATTGTGACTTTTATATCTGATCAGATTGTTACTATTAATGTTTGATGTTTTACTATGTTTTTATGTGTTGGAAGCCACCCAGAGTGGCTGGGGCAACCCAGATAGATGGGCAGGATATAAATAAAATATTAGTAGGAGTAGTAGTCATAGTAGTAGTAGCAGAGGTGGGAGAGCAGAGCTAGCCCTGAATGGTCTGACTCTACAGCGATCAGCTTTTCTTACCTCGTTACAAGATGAGCCAAAGGAACGTTCAGAATCGCAGCCACATGGTTCACACCCTGTCCCACTAGCCAACCTCCAAGTATTGGGGGCACAGTGGTCACAGTTCTGTCCAATCACATTAGGAAGGCATTGGCATTGGCCAGTTTCTTTCTCACACTGACATTCTTCAGTGCTGTTGCAATGCTCACGCACTGTTCCCAAGTAGTTGCAGACACACTCTGGGGGTGAAAGCGCAAACAATGTAACATGCTGCAATACACTTGGGTGATTCATATGTTATCAAACTGCGACATGTAAGAAGGTATTGTAGCAGATTTGGAGAAGCTTTGTGAGATATCAAGGGTCACATTCCCTGGGGATAATCTCTTCCAGGCTGCGCAACCAGGGTGGGCGAGGTCAAAGCCAGTGGTAGGAAAGGTTGCCTCTTTTGATTTCCTTCACAGGAGGGTGGTATTTTGTTAAAATAAGAGTTTATGGAAAGAGAAGGGTTAACCCTTCCCTTATCAGCTTCCACACCAATGAAAAGTGCCTTGTGTGGCAATCAGACACGGCAACAAAGCTCCCATTGGCAGCAGTGGGATCTTGCCGGCTCCCAACCCCCAAAGCATAATTTCTTTGAGTGCAGGGAAGGGAGGATGAATCCTTCCCTGCCACCATCTGGGAAAAAAGCAACCACTTCCCTCAGCAATTAGGCTTAGAGAAAAGCTCCCATTGGCATAAGTCAGTGGTGTCCAAACTTTTTTCATAGAGGGCCAGATTTGATGAAGTGAAGGGCCGTGAGGGCCGACCAAAGGGCCAACCAAAGTTGTTGACCTTTTTTTTAAGAATTGGAAGTTGTTGAGGTTTTTTAGGATTTTACCCCAGGAAATAAACTGCCACAGATTGAACCAACGGGCAGGCTGAATTAGGCCCCCGCAACAGACTTTGGACATGCCTGGCATAAGTGAATGGCTTTAATCAGGACTGCCTCATTCTAAGAAGAAAAACAATAAACATTTATTTCTCTATAGCCACTTTTATATTTCCGAAACATTATAGGAAGGATGAGAGTTTTGTGGGCCGGTATATACAATGGTGTGAAAATGAGGTCCTAGTATGGGGGGTGGTGAAGAAAAAGATGCCCACCAAGCATAAATGTCTCCAGCGGAGAGCCAGAAATGTGCAGCAGCCATTTCCCTGGTCCAGACACAAGAATATAAGAAGGATCTGTGAGTCATTTCCTACAGATCCCCCACTTGCTCTCTACATGTCAAAACAAAATGAAGTTGCTGGGCTGAAGTCGGGTTTCAAAATTTAATTATCTCAATGAATCCTCACAACTATCGAGAAGAGAGTTCTGCATTATTCAAAAGCTCAGCTTCTCTCATTTGTGAACATCGCCTGATCCGACAAACTCACTCTCTTTAGGCCTTTCATTCTTGGGGACCAAAACAACCACTATCTACCTGGTAGGAACTATGAGATTTGCATTAAAATACTGCATCAGCCATGGACTCATAAGCAGGCACAGAGCAAGCAACAATTTCTCATGGTATATTCCTGAAGTTTAAAATGGAAATGATACTGATCTACTTCAGGAGATTGTTTTGAAAAGATTAATAGATATGGAAGCGTACCTGAAGTCTTTGGGATGGGGCAGTCCATAAATCTAAACATTAAAACACTGCTAGTTTCTAGGTCACACTTCACAGCATAGAACTTTTAAACACACACTTGTAAGCATTTTTCTTAACACATATAGTTCTATACCTATCAGCTGAGGTTATTCACTACTGCCTGGTGCATAAAATATAATTGAAGAACAAAGAGTAGAAGAAGGGGATTTCTGAATATTGTTGCTTGTTGTGGTGCATATTTTCTCCCCACCCCCTATGACTTTTCAGAAATCCACTTCTACTCTTTACCAGGAATGTCTCTGTAAACAAAAGACAATCCCCTCTTCTTCCTCCAAAGCCTGAGGGGCTGCAGGAAATGGCCTGGGCTTTTCTCCTGATAAGAAGAAAACAAAGAAAGCTAACAAGAAAGCCTTCTCTCACACAAAAGCCTCATCTTTTCAAGATCAGGCTTGGAGTTCTTCTTCACTTAAGTGCCCCATTCAAACTAGGTTTGAGTTATCTGTTGACCTTTAATGAAGGATTATGCTCCCAATCTGCAAATTCCCAGTGCACCAAATAATACCTTCGTGCTTAAAAGGATAAAAGTGATGCTTGCAAAGGTCAGCAGCAGAGACCTTCCTCTTACTTACTTCTACAGTCCTGCTGAACAGCCCGGCCATAATAACCGTGTTTACACAGTTGGCAGTTTTCACCCTCTGTGTGATACAAGCACTTCAGGCACAATCCAGTCTTCTTGTCGCAGGCCTCCGGATCAGTTGAGTCAATGTTGTTGTTGCACTGGCAGGGCTGGCAAATTCCACCGACATCCTCAGGGTTTCCAAAGAAACCAGAAGCGCACTCGCCACATCTGCTCCCTGCTCAACAAGCCAAATCAAAGGAAGAATAAATCTCTTCAGCTCACTCAAACATAAACATTAGCTAGAAATGAAAACATGATAAAGGGGAGGAAAAGATCAAGGTATGTGCTAAGACGCAGGATGGAAGTTTGCCTGGAGAATCTTAACACACAACAAACAAGAAAACCATGAGAAAGATTTCAGATAGATTAGCCACTATCAATTCACATGCCAGAAGAGAGAACATTACTTAGGCTGGTTGAGAATCTGGCTTTTGCCGTAGATTTTGGTTTTTTTAATAATATTTTTTATTGCGTTTCTTTTCATAGGTTCATAAGTTCAAAGGCATACAGAAATAAAAAGACAAGAAACAAATAATAAGAATACAGAAGAAAAAAAGAGTAGATATATAACAGTTCAACTTTCCATAATTTACCAGTGCCAATTGGACCTCCCCACACCTTCCAGATCTGCGTTCTTTATAATAACAGTGTCAGCAATTTGTTACCTTATTTCATACCTTACTGTAACTTTCAATTATTATGTTTCTAAGTTCAAAATGTTATAACTCAGTTTTAGTACCTTTAAAATAAACATAATATGTTTGTTTCATATTGTCTCCTTTTCTCTCTTATCACTTATTTTACCATTTACTTAATCAAATTGCTAAAGCATAACATTTCCTAATCGTGCACAATCCTAACATTCATGCAACTTATAGTGTTTTTGCAGATAATCTTTAAATTTTTTCCAATCCTCCTCTATTATTTCCTCATGCCGTAGATTTTGAAACCTAATATGTTGCAATGTCTGTGCTCCATTCAAAATGTTTCACAGTTTCTCTTTAACAGAGGCAGATTTAGGGGAACATGACCAATTTGGTTGCACTGGCGGTGGAGCATCAGAGTCACCAAGAACTGTGATGAAGAATGGAGGGAAAGAAGTGGGTGGGTCTGCCAAATTTTGGTGGCACACAGGGTGCTGCTCAAATTTGAGACCCAAAAGTCTGCCGTTGCCTTTGGTGCACAAAGCATCACATATTATTTATAATGCATCACTTATGTGGATGGCACATTTGTTGATGGTAGAATTATTATTACTACCATGTGAACCATTCCTAAGATTGAGCAACTAATTTAATAAAATAACAATAATAATAATTGTAAGTGTAAAATATGACACTTTGTGATAATCAAAATATGTATGCTCATTGAAACGGCTTCAATTTAATAGCATTCACTATACTTGGTTTCACAAAGTATTTTACCTTTATATCCTGTCTCGCAGACACACACCACCTGCAGAGTAGAACGTTCTTGATAACAGCCAGAGGCAAACTGGCGGCCACTTTCTGGCCCATCTGGGCAAGGACAAGGACGGCAGTGATCCCCAGATCCCAGGACAGGATCTCCGTAATAACCACCAAGGCATCTTAATTTTAGAATATAAAAGTCTGTTAAGCATGCCCAAGGAATGGAACACATATATTTGCATATCTTTTATTATTATTTTTATAGTAAAGTTTCATTAAACATTCTCACAATACAAAAAAAACACACAAACTAATCTACATGAATAAAAAAGAAAATGACCGAAAAGAAGAAAAGAGAAAGAAGAATACAAGATCCTCTCTCACAGATATACCTTAACTTTTATCCCACACAGAAAAAGGTGAGCCCTCCCAGCTCTTACCTGGGAGCATCTCTCTCTTCTCCCAGTCTCTCACCCTGAGTGAGCTCCCCTTCATTGCCACACATATATTTGCATATCTGATATGGGCTGGTGACATTCCATAGCACACAGTTCAGCAAGTTTTTTGCAGCCCTCCATAATCACAGCCTGAATTTTACAGATGTTTTCATTGGCTCTTCCTTGATGTTAGTGGAAGGCATGCCAAACCAAACCCATTTATTTCAGGTATCATATAAACACACTTCAGTTCACAAACTAGTGTGCACTGCTGAAAGTTTTGAGAGTTTTAGAAGAGCTGCGTTTCTAAGATCTTGCAAATAAGGTTACTTTGCTGTCTTCCCCCCTTCCCCAAACTCCTGATGGTTCTGAAAATAACTGTGCTAGTCCTAGAGCAGTCTTTGGACCTGTGTAAGCAAAATTAAGTTCTCTGGGAGCAAAAAAAATAAAAAAGGAATAGGCAATTGAGGCAGAGTGGCCAAGCTGGAAAACTATACAACAGGTGCCAATTAAAGTGTGTGCATGCGCAAGATTCACAGCCATTAAACAGGCAGGAATCATTTTGAAATGAGTAGTGGTAGGAGTAGGAGGAGTGGAGATCAGTGCATCTGATCTACAAAATATCCTATGCAAATAAGTGCAGCCTAAGTAAATGGGTTAGATCTCAACATTTCAGAGGGCAGCATGATAAAATCCTGCTTGAAAAGTAATATATCATGTAATGAATATCCCAGTTAATCCAAAAAGAAGGCATACCTTTCACAGTTGTGGCCAGAGGTATGATCACGGCAATTAAAACACTGTCCACTGTACGGGTCACAATCATCCGCATGACCATTGCACTGGCAGGGCTGGCAGCTTGGAAATCCCCAGTAACCAGGCAAGCATCTGTCACACTGACGGCCATATATTCCATGGAAACAGTGGCACTGACCAGTCTCCGGGTGGCAGAAAGCATTAACTGATGCTTGGACATGGCAGTCACAAGCTAAAAAGAACATAGGTATCCATCTTGAATGATACTGAAACTGGATACATTGCTTACATTCATGAAGTTATGATGACACTAGGACACGAAGCCTCAAATTACTTAAAAATAAAATATTTGGAGAGTGAAGGTTTTATTTACTTAAAGGATTCTTACAGTTGTATACTGAAACAAAGGGGCTCAAGGGATTTTCCTTCTTCCTTTCAATCAAACTTACTCGGTAAGGGTTAAACAGCAGCGACATATGACATTTTGATTAGAATAAAGCAGCAACGTACGTTTGCATCCACTAGGTCCGAATCCAAAAGTGCCTGGAGCACATCTGTCGCATCTTCTTCCAACAACATTTGGCCGACACTGGCAATGGCCTCCATTGGGGTCACAAACAGAACTTAATGAGCCTTGTGGGTCACACTGGCAAGCTGAAACGGGGAAAGACACAGGTTTTGCAGGAGTGGCAAATGCACAAGTGTGGACCATCTTGGCAGCAATAGTATTATGCAAGGTGCCAATGGGTTAGTAAAGAACTGATCTGCGTCAACCTGATTGGACAGATATTAAATATTATTTCTGATTAAGATGATAATAATTTCATTTATGAATCACTTATCTATATATTTACCCAGGGTCCTGTCTTCTATCAATGGGGTTGTTCAGATGCTAAGTTTAACAGGGGCTGGGAAACCTGTTGCCCTGCGAGTGGCGTTGGACTACAACTCCCCTCATCCACTGGACATACAAGCCGGAATAATGGAGTCCAACAACATCTGGATGGCTACCTATTTTGGTAGTAAACATGGCTACTGCCTTTACCTCCTAGTTAACCCCAATCCCACTTTGTGAAATTTAGTTCAACAATCAGTTACATCTACTTACCTAATGCTGTCTCATGCAGCAAGGCTGAGATGCTAAAAATTATGTTCCTGCAAACATCAGTCATGGGTGTTTTAACAACACTCCTGCTGTTCTCCAGGCACCGGTATCTCTGAAAGGCTTCCCAGGCACTGTTAGTCATCACATCATCACCTCTGCCTCCAACTGAGAATATGTCCAGGGATTTGCAAAAAGGCATGAGAACAAGCTGTGGGTTGATTTTAACATGGCAGAATTACTATTTAGATCTGTAGCCAAACCTTGTACAGTGCCACGCGATATTGTTAGAAAAAGAAATCTACAATAGTTTTAAAAATTAGATGGTTGATCATTAATATGCACAGTGTCACCTAAAAATGCTTTCCAATGAGTGTTTAGGGCAGTGGTGGCCAAACTTGGCCCTCCAGCTGTTTTGGGACTACAATGCCCATCATCCCTGGCCACTGGGCCTGTTAGCTAGGAATGATGGGAGTTGTAGTCCAAAAACAGCTGGAGGGCCAAGTTTGACCACCACTGGTTTAGGGGCACAAAAGAGCTACTACATAAGCAGCAGGGTGTTTTGCTTTCCCTCCCTCAACCAACACTGTTGGCGACAGTTCCCAAAGTTTCCCCTGACACACAAGATGTTCTTGGGGAAAGTTACAGGTGGAGGAAGGGGAAGAACAATCCATCCCTTCCTATGCGCACAGCTTTCTGAGCGAAGTGCAATGGAACTGATTCTCCTGCCCCTTTCACCTGCTGGCACTCAGCAAGGCACACAGTGTTCCAGGCACACCACAATAAATCACAGCCATTGCCACTGAGCCTTTCCTTCTCTCATGGGGAGCAATCCGTTCACACTGCTTCTCTCAAAGCTGCCCCCGCTTGCAGTCTACTTGTGCTAAAATTCTGTGCTCATGGAGAGGAAGCACCATGCATGTAGTTTTATTTAAGCAGGTAAAGTTGCAAACTATGTAAACAGATTTTCATTTAAACATGCACTTACAGAATCTATGAGTGTGTATGGATTTTCCACCTCCGTATCATGGGAGTACTGTGGCAGCTCCAGACGAACCGTGTAATTCAGACCCTTTTCAAAGCATATTGGATGTGGAAGGACCACGTATCTGCAAGACCAGGACGGACACAACGTTCATGAAGAGAAGGGTACATTGGAGATAAAACAATGGGATGTTAAAACAACGAATGATTAGAGTGAGATTGTTGATTATGTGGAATCAAACCTTGCCTTCTCCCTCTGCCTCCCATCATGTCTTCATTGCTGCTTTGTTTATCCTTCTGTTGTGATACTCACCTTGAACCAGGAGATAACGATACGTCCTGGTTGTCATCATCAGGAACTGTATTGCCACATCTGCTGCTGGTTGGAATCTTGTCTGGGCGAAATACGGTGATGACAGCTTTCTCCCATTGATCTGGTAACTGGAAAAATTGGCACACATTAACATATTTTCTTTGCTGAGCAGTAATCAAAGTTCTCTCCATGGAGATGAACCATTTCCCCCCCTGATGCAGGAATTGGGACTGTATTAGCAACCATGGTAAGCTGCTGTAAGTACATTGAAGGAATTCTCACTGGACAGTGGGATACACTTCTGAGTAAACGCACAGGGTTGCTACTTGTAGCTATCTCTGCTATCTATAGCAAACAATCACCAGATTTTATCCAGTATAAATGGCAGTTAAAAGGGTAAAGGGCCCCTGAGAGTTATGTCCAGTCGCAGACGACTCTGGGGTTGCGGCACTCATCTCGCTTTACAGGCCGAGGGAGCTGACATTTGTCCGCAGTTTTTCCGGGTCATGTGGCCAGCATGACAAAGCCGCTTCTAGCGAACCAGAGCAGTGCATGGAAACGCCGTTTACCTTCCCGCTGGAGTGGTACCTATTTATCTACTTGCACTTTGACATGCTTTCAAACTGCTAGGTTGGCAGGAGCTGGGACTGAGCAACAGGAGCTCACCCCATCACGGGGATTCGAACTGCCAACCTTCTGATCGGCAAGCCCAAGAGGCTCAGTGGTTTAGACCACAGCGCCACCCACGTCCCCTTTAAATGTTTAATAATCTGTAATCTATACTTAATAATCTATAAATAGGTCTGGACATTTTCTGAACCTCTGCAAACAGGAGGAGGAACATCTTAGGCTTGGGGGGGGGGAGAGGGGGGAAATAAAATAACGTTTCAGCCCTCATAGTTTCTTAGATAAATCTAAAAAGAAAATAAAATAAATTCTATGCTCCAGCATTTCTGAACTCTGCATGATTATATGCACTTGCCTCCTTTCCCTTACTCATACACCACAACTGCTGTTTATTTACTCATCTTTCTCCTCATATCAGCATACTACTACGTGCAGAATATACAAATAAAATGCTAAATATATGAAAATTTGGAATATTTAGGCAAAATAGGAACAATAGGAACAGTCACTTTCACCACATGTGCGCAGAGGTCTATTGTTAATGATGAACACTTGAGAGATTATTATGCCTAATGTAGACTTAAGTGCTTTTAAAATAGCCACTGGAATATCTGCGTGATCTTAAGACAAACGAAAAGCAAGCCACATCAACCTATACAGGCAGGCTTTAAACCTTCTTGAAAACTCCATCACTCAGATTCAACACTATGAAAGAGCATGGGTCTAGGGTTGGTATTTACCTGTGGTTCATAGCGAATCAGAACTTCATACTCCATAGAGTAAGGAATATTGTCTATGTAGAATTCCAGGAATGCTCCTTCAGGAACTCTCACAAATCCTATTCCAGTCCATGAAGGTATGCGGTCCTGGGAATACTGACGTTCAACTATGCTCACTCCCTGTGGAACAGAATCAGGAATTATTACATATTAAGTTGGCACATGCACCTTCAAAGAATTGAAGGGAAAGACACAGTAGAAGAGTGGCACTACAGGTTATTTTGACCTTAATTTCTTCTTGCTTCCTATTCCTATTTACTGACAAATGTTTTTGTTTACATCTTCTCCTACATTTACATGGGCCACTTCATTGAGATAAAGTATACTGCACAAATTCTCTTCTGTTTAGTGTAATGAGACGTGAAGTGTAAAAATCACTTGTACTATTAACCACTTTATCAGGCATAATATAACTGTAGAGAAAACAGAAATGTCTAATGTTTATGAAATCACTAAAGCCAGGAATCTTCAGCTGCAGCATAGTCCCAATATCTGACGGTTTCAGGGAGATACCTTACCTAACATAAATGGAATGAGCTTCTTAAACAAGAAGTTAGACTTAGCAAGCGATCTTCAACTTCGATAGACACACAATTATGCTTCAATACTTACTTTTTAAAAAATCTTATACCATTACAGTCATACCTCGGGATAAATACACTTCAGGATAAGTATTTTCAGGTTGCACTCCGTGGCGACCCGGAAGTAACGGAGTGCGTTATTTCCGGTTTTTGCTGCTCGCGCAGACGGTCAAAAGGACGTCACGTGCATGCGTGGAAGCGGCGAAACGCGACCCGCAGACGCGTCTTACGTTCTGTTCAGGGTGCGAACGGGGCTCCGGAACGGATCCCATTCGCATCCCGAGGTACCACTGTAATATTAACCTTTACTCTGTTTAGACCCATCTTTCCACCCTTGCTCTCTGTACCTTTCTCCTTCTTCCCCTCTTTCCAAAACATGGTCTTTCAAGATGGCTGCTGGTATGAACCAGTTGTGAGTTAGAACCTACCAGCTGAAGGCCAGTGTTCTAGATGAACCTGCCTCTAAGCAGACCCTGGCTCTGGTACATGCCCCATATACCTTCTCAGTGTAGACTGCTAAAACTCATAACCATTAAGGTCCAGTAGCCAACTCTCTAGTGGCCCATTAGCACACTTGTATTTATTTACTTTTATTTTCACATTGTCTTTCCTAAACAGATCACCTAAGACAGCTCATGTTTATTTCAGACCATGTCTGGTAGGTGTAGTTTAAAAAAGAAAAAAGTAAAGGTAAAAGACCCCTGGACGGTTAAGTCCAGTTCAAAGGCGACTATGGGGTGCGGCGCTCATCTTGCTTTCAGGCTGAGGGAGCTGATGTTTGCCCACAGACAGCTTTCTGGGTCATGTGGCCAGCATGACAAAACCACTTCTGGCGCAACAGAACACCATGACAGAAGCCAGAGTGCACGGAAATGCTGTTTACCTTCCCGCCGCAGCAGTACCTATTTATCTACTTGCACTGGAATGCTTTCAAACTGCTATGTTGGCAGGAGCTGGGACAAAGCGACGGGAGCTCACCCCGTTGCGGGGATTCGAACCACCAACCTTCCAATTAGCAAGCCCAAGAGGCTCGGTGTTTTAGACCAACCACGTCCCTTGGTAGATATAGTGTAAAGCCAACAGGCTAGAAACAGAACAGAATACCGTACATGGAAATATCAGAGCATTAGAAAAGGGCCTGTGGAAGTTTAACTGAGTAGGTACTCACAGGGCCAAAGATGCCTTCCTCAGCCTCATAGACATAATGATCTAAAGAAATGAAAAAATATCCTGGTTCCACTTCGTTGCACTGGCGACCAATCATATGAGGCCTGCATTGACACTGACCAGATTCACTCGAGCAGCTGGAAAAGATAATGCATTTATATTGCAATCTTCTAAAAGCAAATACAGACAACTTTAAAAGAATGTATAACCATTCAATGCACAGAAATAAATTAGGGTTGAGAATAGGATCCACTGACACTGTAGCAATACAACCTGAATTTCTGGGAGTTGGACTAGATGGCCCTCATTCAAAGTCCCTTCCAATTCTACAATTATATGATTCTATAAACCATCACAAATTGTACTGCTAAGTCCCACCACTGTTTGCACGACACAGGGAGATACGCTGGCACAGATGTTTAGATTCAAATACAAGTGCATTTTCTTGCATATGAGTCAGCTTAAAACTTTGGGGGCAGAATACAAATTATGATGGAGGGGAAAATTCCATGGGGAAAAACTGTTGTAATTAAACATTGTTCCTTCCTGTGAAATTTCTGTATTTATCCCAGATAGATTTTAACAAATATGGAAAGTACCCTATGGTTGAACAACAACTCCATCCTTTGTTTTGCTTCCCTTGTATTTTTCCAGCATTCAAAATCACATCCAACCCAGATGTGCCTTTCAGGTGCTGTATCAAGACACCATGATCTATGCTGGATAAAACTGCAGTTAGAAACTTTTTGGAATAAGACCCTCCATCCTGCCTGACAGGCTGTTGTAAAAATAGAAAACAGGCTTGTAAGAATAGGCATCTCAACTGCAGCAGTTTTAAAGCAGAACCTTCAGGATGAATGAGCCCATTCTCTTGGGAGACAAAAAGGAAAAGCGAATTGGCTTGACTTCTGCTAGTGGGCAACACCCACTTTCAGATGGTTTTGCAATCAGTGTCATTAACATTCAAAGGGTAGGCAGCTTCATGGTTCTATCAAACAATTTTAATAGTACTTCTGAGGACATCTGATACTTGCATGGGAAAACAAATAGCTAGGGGCCAACAACAGGGGTACAAACATGAGCCTGCTGGAATTATCTTCTTCGTGATTACTTCAGACAGATTGGCAAGTAAGTTTGAAATGACAGAAAGATTTCTGTTGATGTAATTTGATTGTGCAATAGTTATTTTCCAAGTGTAAACTAACTAACTGAACAAAATTAAGAAAAAAAACAGGACATTTACTTGGCCCTTGAGGTTATCTAAGTGCAATCAGATCTTCGGCTCATGCATTCTTCCCCCTTTCAATTCAACACATGTAGAAGTGAGTAACTAAACAGGAAAGCTTTAAATGATTATCTAACTATCTAGAGATGGAGCTGGGAAACATCCTGGCTAGGCCACTTGGCCACCAGCAGATTGTATTCAGCCATGCTTAGAGAAGGCCTACTGAAATTTATGGAATTTAAGTTAGCCATGACCTAGGCAAGAGTTACGCTACTCAAAATATGACTAAATTTGGATCCATGCCCTGCCCCTCTCCCATCTGCAAAATAGTGATAAAATTTTTGATGTACTTTACAGGGCTGTTGTAAGAATTACTGAGCTAACAATGGTGAAATGCTTTAAATACTTGAAATTCACTATGTAAACAGTAAGTGTTGTTTTTCTTATCAATATTGTTTTTAAAAACAGATGAATCAGGTCTTCTGAAAAGAAAAGAAAAACCAAGTACCGTATTTTTTCGCTCCATAATACACACTTTTTTCTTCCTAAAAAGTAAGGGGAAATGTCTGTGCATCTTATGGAGCGAATGTGTGGTCCCTGCAGCCGAATTGCCCAGGGGCGAAAAGCAGATCATGCTTTTTTTTTTTTGAAAGAGGGAAGTGGGTGTTGAAACAAAGCCCTTGATTGCAAGTGATCGGAAGCGAGATAAGGGACACTAGCAATAAAGGAGGCTGCCTGGGAGGGGGGAGGTAAAGACAGCAAACTTGCAAGGAGAGGAGACAGGACTAAATCAATGAGAAGAGAAATTAGAAGAAAAGGAGGACCAAAAAAACTGTTCCAGCTAAGGAAAAGACACTAAGGCAAACAAGAGGGAAGAGAGTGTTGAAAGGAAGCAGCTGATTGGTGGGATCGGGAGAGAGATAAGGGATGCTAGCAATAAAGGAAGCTGCCAGGGAGGGGGGAGGTAAAAGCCCATGGATCCTCAGGATTTTTGCATTGGGTCATCCCAAATTCACCATCAGACCACATAGCATGTTCATGGCTACAGCCTGCACTAAAAAAATCACGCACCCACTGTTGCGTGGGGCCACAATGGCGCAAAAACGTGGTTACAAAGCACGGATCCACATAGATACTCAGGATTTTTGCATTGGGTCACCCCAAATTCACCATCAGACCACATAGCATGTTCATGGCTATAGCCTGCACCAAAAAAATCATGTACCCACTGTTGTGTGGGGCCGCAATGGTGCAAAAACGTGGTTACAAAGCACGGATCCACATGGATTCTCAGGGTTTTGCATTGGGCTACCCCAAACTCACCGTCAAATCACATGTCTGTGGCCACAGCATGAACCACAAAAATCACGTACCCACTGTTTGTTCAGAATACTTTTTTTTTCTTGTTTTCCTCTAAAAACTAGGTGCGTCTTATGGAGCGAAAAATACGGCACATTGCTTCTTTTGAGACTTACTTATTGTTCAGCGCCCCTCCTTGGTCACAATCACACGGTCGGCAACCATCCATATCATTGCTCAAACCCCAATGCTCAGGCTGCAAGGGAAGATTTAGACTGTTACGTATAACAGGATGTTGCGAAACTCAAGCATAGTTCAAGCTCAAGGTTGTGCAAAAAGGTGGACATGTCCAAGCTTAACACCAATAAGTAATGGCAGAACTATCTGCTTCCTTAAGCTACGTGGGGTAGTGGCTAAGACTGGCAAGAGCCAGATTCAACTATCTGCTCAGCTGTTAAGTCACAAACTCTCACCATAACCTACCTCACAGGGATGTTGTGAGAATAAATGACTGGGGGAGGAGAACCAAGTGTGCAATCCTGATGGAAGTTAAGGAAGTAGTAGTCATAGCCAGGAAGCTGCTGACCAGCTTTGAGATCAGGATGGGACACTGCAAGCAGAGGGGTCACAGCCCCAATCACTGTTATTGGCTTTGGTGTTTTGGTGTTACAGAGAGCCTGTGCGTGAGGGGCAGGCCTAGCACCTTTGACTGCCCATGTGATATAACAGTTCAGGCAGCTGAGACCTAAGCAGGATGTCACAGGCCTAATAATTTGGCATTCCAAAACAAATGTATGCAACTTTTGTGGATTCAAATACTGCACCATGAAGTATTGAGAATGCCCTTTAGGCTTTTGAGGAAGGAGCTTGGTGTTGCAAATCAGTTTGATTATTTTGAAGTTTTTAAATGAAGCTTACCAGACAAATGACATTTGTCGCTTTATTTGGAAAGGGTTTTTTAAAAAAAAAATATATGTGCGCACAATAAAAGCTCTGTTCTTTTAAGCAAGGCGACTTACCAGACACTGATCACAACGTCTTCCTGTAACAAGACGTTTACAATAGCAGCTTCCTGTCTCTGAGTCACAAGGATTCCCTCCAGGAATTGTGCCCAAAGGATTACATTCACAAGCTATATTAGGAAGTATAAGTAAATAAATCAGGATATAGTTGTTTAAGTTATAAATTTGCACAGCATTTAATACAAATATTTACATCAACACTATCCCTCATTTTTTACTGCAGACTTACTGACAAATGGCTTTTCTCTCTTACCCAGCTCACAAAAACACATTCACACACCATCCTGTGCATAAGTAAAGCCAAGGAGACAGATGTATTGCCTGCTGACCAAAGATCATACTGAACAATACAAAACAAAAACAAAAAACCAGTCAGCATAACCTACAGTCAGTGATAAAAAAATAGCACAAACAACAAAACAAAAGCTGTGAAGTAGAAGCGTACACCATAAATTGAAATCCTACAGTTAGAAATTTTGTGGTGTTTTCTAAGGCTCACAGCTGGCTCCACAGTGTGGCAAGACTGGCAACTTCCCAGGTCCCCAGGACCAGAAAAACAGCCCACCACCCTAACAGTGTTAACCTTGCACAGAGTATTCAATATGGTTGGCTGCAGCCTATGAGAATTCTCAGTCTGCAAGCATATACCCCTCAACTGCCCCAATTAAATCGGGATTTCCTGTTTGGCAGGGGCCTCAGCCTCAAAAGTCATGGGGTATGATCTCATGCAGGTCATGTGACTTGCATGGGAGAGCGTTACAGTAGACACACACCCTGGTTTTCTGCGGCAACCTGTTTGAGGATATGCATCATACGCCTCTTCCAGGTTAGGACTCCAAATGTGGGTGCTGTGGGGCCCTCAAAGTTCTAGAGCCAGCACTGCTAAGCAATCATTTATAAGGGCATTGTAATTAAATATAACCCAGTAAAAAGCAAACTGCAAGAAGTCTGATATATTTAAAGTGAGTCGTTTAAATTTAATACAACTCTCTGCCCCCAAATGCTCATGTGCATATAGACCATCCCAGCACCTTTGCACTTGTTGGCCAGAATACTGAAAGGTGATGGGTTTCCCCCTCCGGTGTGCAAGGAACAGGATAAGAGACTTCTGTTGCTTGGAAAACAAAACAAATAAAAACAGAAAATAGCCCTTGTATCCCCACATCAAAATTAAATTGGAACGTACAGGAAAGGCCAGGAAAGTAAACAATGCAAGATAATATGAATTTATACCTTCCTGATCCTCTATGTCAGTAACACACACACACACACACAATGGCGGGCAGGGCAGGCAATGTATTTACAAATAAAAAATATAGCTCTAAACTTAATAAGATTCAGTTAACATAATCAGTGAGGTGCAGCATTAGAAACACTCCTCTTGTTCAAAACTACAAAGTGGTTTCTTTTTGTTTTACTTACACAGACAACCAAGTGGATTATCGGAACTTAATCCATAGAAACCTTCCTTGCAGTAATCACAGCGCTCCCCTTCCACGTATAATTTGCACCGGCACTGTCCGGCAATAAGGCCAGTTGAGTAGTCAGTGTAACGATCACATACCCCGCCATCCTGGGAGCCAATTGGATCACAGTTGCATGCTAAAAGATATAAAAGCTCTTTACTATGTAATCATAGCTACTGGGCAGGAAGCATATATCATAGCCAAATACAACACTAATTCCATTTCCCGAAAATTCTGTCATCAAAGCCTCCCACTGTCTGAAGCTGCTGTGCCCCACCAAATGGCAACTAGCTTTCCCATTTAGCCAAAATTTTATGCTATACCACTTTGAATACAGGAGCCTCTGCTATTACAAATCAGTACACATAAGTGGTCATATTCAGAGCAGACCCAATGAAATGAATGGACTTAAATTAGCCATGCCCATTTCAGTGGATTTACTCTGACTGTGGCCTACATCAGATGTAACCCACAATGTTTCTGGAACATGCAGTAAGTCTTCCATTTGTACATTTTAGGATAAAAAAGAACCACAAAGTTTTATTTATTATTTCAGAATCACACTCATTTATCTTAACAAGCTGTCAACTACACTTTGGAGACGATGTACTTACGTTCACAAATGTTGGGGTCCCGAATATCTTTCTCTGGATGCTGGAAGTAGAAGGGTTTGCACTGCTCACAATTACGCCCCACCGTGTTGTGCTGACAGTCATCACACACTCCACCGCTGGTATTTCCAGTTGCCATGTACACGGCCATGTCAAAGTGGCACTGTGCAGAATGTTCGTTGCAGTTGCATTCTAGGATAAAGATAAACTAATTCTAAGCGACAAACTAAAATTTCCATCGAACAACTACATTAACTTATTTAGAAAGGAGTGCAGCGGCAGCTGAGTATTTTTATTAGCAAAATCGGCTAAAAGTTGGGTAATCTGTGAGAGAGCACAGTTTCTCACGAAAGGCTCATCAGACATTAGTACCATAGATTTTACAAAGCAGAATTTAAATTTGTCACACCTACTTTTGCATGCATTGCTGTTGCGACCCTCGGCAGGTCGCCATGGCAAGTCATGGTAAAAGTCCAGGCACTGTTCGCAGTTTAGGCCCTTGGTGTTGTGTCTGCACATGCAGTGACCATGGACCTTTCATTTAAAGAAAGAGAGAGAGATTGGAACATACATACAAAGACACAATATACTGAAAATAAAAGCAATGCTCATTTCCTCTCATTGACTAAGGGTTCATATAAAGAAATAGTAGTCTTTGATTGCTGTGAGAATTTCTAGGGACTTTTTATACAAAAATCCAGCAACTTGGAAATCATGGAACAAGATGAAGAACAAGTTATTTCATCTTTGACTGGGAAGATGTTGACTGCCAGGGCAGCAGTGGCTCCTTTCTCACCTGTCTAATGTAAAAAGGAACTACATGCTGTCCAGAACACCCTTAAGATGAGATGCTAATTTGGCTCTAGGGCCAAATTAGATTGTGACAGCTCAGTTTGTTTAATCCAGAGTTTATACCAAGCAGCTATATACAAGTTTTAGAGCTGTTCTATATCCAAGCTTTTCAGGGACTGGGACATGGTTGTGCTAAACCTCCCCCTTACCCATGGCTACTGATGTCTCATTTACTTTGACCCTCAACAGTAATTTAAACTGATAGAAAATCTAGTTTTGCTACCTTTGTTTACATTGGTAGCTCTCCTCAAGGAGGGAGTCTGAGTGGCAGAATTGTAACCTATGTGACTTTAACACTGCTTGTTATGAAAAACATATAAAAATTTACCATTCCTTCCACCTCTTCATCATATCCATGCACCGGTGCGCACTCACTGGCATGTCCATAACAGAAGCAATTTCCACGGACCACCATGTCATAAATGGCATAATAATATTTTTCTCTGATTTCCATTCTCGAATCCAGAAGGTTGTCTCCCAATGTGTGCAGTTTAGTAAATTTGATTCTTAAATTTGTGATTTTTAGCATATCTGAAAAGCCAAAGATAAATAAAGTAAGGGTGTTGTTGTTTTTTAAAAAAAGAAATTTAGTTTCATTGCAAGAGACATATTAAGAATATTTATTATGAAAAGCTTATGTGTCTAACAAAGCATTTCTCAAACTTGGGTCCCCAGCTGTTGTTGGACTACAACTCCCATCATCCCTAGCTAGCAGGACCAGCAGCCTGGGATGATGGGAGTTGCACATATTTATCGCCTCCCATTCCCCCATCAACTGCAAGCCATTCCACCAAGCAGTTATGAGCTGGGGATGGCGGAATGCAAAAACTGGTGCAACTTAAAGACACCAGCAACCATTGGGGAGCTCTTCTCAATTAACTGTTTCCATCCCAGCTGAACACTAAAAGATCCTGTAATGAATATCTGGTGCCTGTGTTTGCTCATTTCTTTCTCCACACCCCCAATCCATTTTCCTTTTGTTTTGTACCATTTAGAAGCAGGGTCTATCTTGTTTTTAGTGTATAAGCTTTCCTCTTTTGGCTGAATAGTGGGGTGGAAATTCGTTAAAAGAAAATAAATATACCAGCAAGAAGTTTCCCTGAAAATACACTTAGGCTAAGGCAACTAAGTTTAAGCACTATACAAATTCAAAGTATTATGATTAAAGAACTGTTTTCCAATGTTAAATCTATTTTATTACATCTATACCCTGCCTTTCTTCCATCACAGGCACGAAAGAGGCATAAGTAGGGTTCCCATCCAATTTTCCATTCAGTCGCTGAGCAGACTTGGTCCTGCTCAGCTTTTGCAAAGTTACTGTATCATGAATCTTAAATCCATGCCCTGGGCCTAGCCTGATTTTAATATGTGATAGGAAAGGATGTATGCTCTATTAAATAAATACATTTAAATGTATGATGATTGTTCAGCAGCAAGTTTCTTGTAAATGTCACTCACTAATAGTATATGCTGAAATGAAGCAGGAATTTATATAGCTAAAACATTGATTCAAATAGACTTAGCTCTATTGAGTCATTAAAAATTCCCATATGTTCATCACCACTGTTGTTTGTGATGGGACACCTGAGGACATTTCAGTACCCTTTCATCAGCTTCTAAGCATGCATGTTTAAGAGCTCCTTTGATCCTAGTGGGGATCACAGGTTGGTGTTAATGAAAATTCTTCAGGCACTCAAGTCTTGCAAACACATACACTTCCAAGCTCACTTGAAATCCATCTGAAACGACCTGTGCTCTGAAATGTTGAAACATACTGGCTCCAACAAGCCAGTACAGGGATGCAAGTTTTTCCATATTCTGTAACAACAACTTGTAATTCTTTTTAACTTTCAAGACTAAGAGGTTGTGCAATCAGTGCAAGTAGTATTAAAACATGAGTCTGCAAGGAACCTACGATCTGCCAGCTTGATAACAGAATTATTGAATAACCTTGAATAAATAACTATTTCTCACCCTTCTTTCTCTGTCTGCAAAAAGTGAAGAGGACTTCACCACACAAGGCTGACATGTGAGGTAATTATTGTAAAGCATTTAATGCAATTCAAGCACAATTCTAAAAATGTATAGGAAGATAAGAAGCTTGCATACTTACTTTGAATTCTTGGGCTATATGGGTCCTCTATTCTAAAAGCAGGGTCCAGAGCACGATAAATTACCTGAAACAAACATGAGGATTCATTAGCGTCACAGAGAAACAGCCTCACTAGTAAGGCAGATCAATTGTAGATAAAACTACAAACCTCTCCCTCAGTTGAAGGTTCAATATCAGAGTAACGGGAATCACAAATTATGTCATCTACTTTCTTCATTGGTCCACTGTAAACACCTGGGAATGAAGTCTCACAGTCATAGGCAAAGTATCTATATACTTGCCAAGTTTTCCCAAAATCTGAGGATCTTTCAATCAGCATTGCAGCTGGGCGAAACGTCTAAGAATCAAGAAGAGGAATAGATTTTAATGAATGTTAAGCTACAAATTATTTGGAGCAATGTTCATCAGATATTTGAAATAATTTTCCAGTATCATTTACAATTTCCTGAACGTTTATTTGACTTTTCTGCCGCTGCTTCTTCTTGCAATGATTATGCTCGGATCTGTGTGGCCTATGCATGTCAGTCTACAGAATATGCTTTTAAACAACAATAAGCCTCTTGTAATTGCAGGTGCTCCAACAGGTCAAGGCTCCCTCATGGGCCAAGGAGCGTGTTAATAGTGATATTCATTCATTCGTCCAGGCTGTACCAGAAAAAGGCACAGCTGCACCAGCTAAATCCCCAGACTGTATAGGAATGGTGTTGCTTGATGGATGGAGGACTCATGAAGTCACAGCGCGAGCAAATGTATCAGTAGCAATAAGGCTGCGTTGCAGTTTATTTTACCACAAATAGATCAGTACTGGGGGGGGGGGTTATCAACCAGACTAACATAATAAGGATCATTGCTCAGTAGTACAGCAATGCTTTGTGGGCACAATATTTAATCTTTGGTATTTCTAGATAGCAGGTAGCAGGGCTGAGAAATATGTCTGCTTCATATCTTAAGAGTCACTTGGTTTGGACCCAATTTCCCCAATGTGGTGCCTTCAGAAAGCCTCCTCCTAAGGCTCTCACCAATGCCCCCACGCCTCCTAAGCGTTTTTATTCATCTTCTTTTTGCATTTTGAGGAGGTTGTTTGGATGTAAGGGGCTTTTTTATAGAAAAAGAGGTGTTGGAACTTGTGTAGCTTTTTTTTAGGGGGAGCACCCACCTGAAGAAGTTGTTGAACCTTTTTCTGGGGAGGACAGTTCTTCTTTACCCGCTCACCCCACCGCCACAGGAACAGGAATATATCTCACCCTGCTGCCCGCCGCCTCTGTCACACAGCCCAGAGTGCCATGCAGGGGAACAGCACCAAAGAGGTGCCAGAATGCAATAAAGAGTTGCCGGAACTCAGTTCCAGTGAGTTCCAGCTGGAAAAAAGCCCTGCCTGCTGTTTGTTTGTTTCAGGGGGTGTTTTGACTGCTGTGGGGGGGGGTCTCTGAGCAGTGCCAATTTATCTTCTATGAAATAGGTGTTCTATGATGGTCATGAGTGTTTCTTGGATTTCCTGATGTACCCCTTGGCTCCATGGTTGAGGACTGCTGGTTTATACAGTCCAGTGGCCTGACCAAATATTAGGCAGTTTTGTGTGTTCATAGAAAGGCACCTGTATTGATGCTTTGATAAAGATGGGGAAAAGAAAGTTAAATGGAAGAGATTGATTATATCAGCTAAAAGTCGGGTATTCAATTGATTAAAAATGCTATACTGTACAAAAATAGATGGTGCTTCTTGGGTGTAGGTACTGATTATTATTAGGTACTGCTCACTTGGTATGAAATTAAACATCTAAATTATTTTCACATAAGCAATGCATTAAATGAAATCCCAGCACAGATTTTCTGAATGCACATCTCAGGAGAGTCAAACTATTGTGTACCTCCCCAATGAAATATATTTTAAACCATATGGGCACATCTGTCCTGCCAAGACATCTGTTCAGAAGGAAACAAAAGAACTTTGTATACAGATGTTCTTTTTTCCTGGAGATTATTTCAGCTGCCAAATTTGAGAGAATTCTAAAGCCAATAATTTTGTTGTCTTAAAGAATCACATTCCCAGGGTTTGGATCTGATACAACTATAAGGAGAACAGAGAAGGCTATGTGGACAAAACATCCTACAAAACCCTCAACTTTATCAACAAAAAATTAGTGATAGACCAGCTACTGATTACTGCTGCAGAGGGCACAGATGAAAAAGCAACAGTAAGAGTGCAATCCTAACCATGACCTTTCAGTAGTAAATGTTACAAAATTCAGTGGGGCTAGTGGAATCAGGATTGCAGTCTAATCTTTGCTTTTCCTGCTTCCTAAGTGTTTGGAATTTATTTAAAGACTTACCTAAGAATGCAGAAGAAGCCAATTAGCCTGTATCGTAAAACTGATGTGGTTTATCTTACCTCTTGCATTCCAGTTTTAATAGCTTTTAAAATCCTTTTTTAAAAGATCTCCTCAAAACATGGGGTGCTATGCATTTTATTCTCAAGCAGCTAGCTAACTGCCTTCCATGACCAGTACCAGATTACACAAGGGTCATTTGTGATTTGCGAGAATGTTATGGATTCTTTACCTTGAAGGTCATAATGAGATGAGTGAAATGGAATTCGGCCTCCAGATCCAACTGGATGGTTACATTTTCTACTCCTACAGGACCAAGAGAGGAAGTTGCATAGTAAACAAGAACATTTGTCAAAAGTCTAATTTCATCATTTTTTTTCCTGGGGGTATGTGTTTGGTTACAAAAAAGGCAGTTTTGTTTTTTGTTTTTGTTCTCTGTGAAAGGGTGCAATATAGAGTAACATAACAACAAAGTACTAATCAGCTACTTGTTGTAGAAATGAAAAATCACAGGGTTTTTATTTTTAAAAGATCTCTAGCATTTATATTTGGGAACATTCACAGAGTCAAAAGGAAACCAGGGACAAATTCTACATAGGGTTCTTATCCTTAAGCTCAGTTGTTTGGAAACAAGCTGTATAAAAATCAATGGGAGACCTGAATAAAACCGTGAAGAACACCATCATTTAAAAAAAATTTCTCACACAGCACCAATGGAATATGTCATGTGCTTTTTAGACATCACTTCAGAACCCCTTTTCCATAGTAACATTAGAATACTATGCCTGAATACCACAGAATACTAAACTTGGTATAGAATGCTTTATATGATTAAACAGCAATAACTAATTATGGTATACCAAAGTTCATTGCTATGGCCAGAAAGGCAGGCTTGCTTGCTTGATTTATTTATTTATCTAGTAGGAAGTTTATATACCACTCAACTGTAGTTGTTTCTAAGCATTGCACAAGAAATACTATATGGAAGAGGTAGAAATTAGTTAAAACTGGAAAATCAGATTTCAGTTAAAATGCCTGCTGGAATAAAAAAAAAAGTAATCTGTAAAACAGCTGCAATAAAACAGCTGCAAAAACTTCAGCAAAAAAACACAGCATCAACACACAACCAAATCACTTTAAACTTGTCAAATATCTGGCACAGGTGAGTCTCACTGGGATGAATATTTGACAGCCAAGGAGTCACAACTGAAAAGGCCCTCTTCCCTTATCACCACCTTCTAAATCTCTCTCTGAGGGAGCACACAGAGGAAGACCCCTGTTAACACCTTGTTTGTTCTGGAAAAATGTGGTCTGAGGCCTTGTCATTCACCCTGCACCCAAGTGACATTCCATTCTTCCCAATGCATGGAATAGGTCAGGCCAGTTAAAAGTCTGAAATGTTAAAGGATTCCTTCATAGAGGCAGCTGGGGGAAACAGGGTATAATATGCCCACTTGGGCATAGCACTGAGAAGGAAGGATTGGTTTTGATTTACTTGCCTCTGCCTTCCCTTTTATGGTGCCGCCTTCAGCCAATGTAGCCACACCATGTCAGGAAATGCTGCTGCTTGCAGCTTACTAAGCCTAAATAAGTTTCAAGTTTTTCTCAGCCAATGGCAGAAGTTTGATGTCCCTCTGCCATAAAATGTAAGCCTGTGAATCCTTTTAAGTACAGGAGACAGACACAACAAGAAAGGAAAGAACTGTGCTCTCAACATTTTAGACGACAATAATTTCCACTGAACTATGAATCATTATAAATGACCTTACTGGAGCCTGGTCTAATGCAAAAAAAACACACAACAACAAACAAACCAAGCAAGAAGAACCATGTGTTATTTATTTCTGAGGGATACTTGTGTGAACTTTTATGCTGAAACATTTATGCGCTGCTGCTGCCAAGTTTAGTACAATAAAATTACATGACGGCTGTTTAGAATACCAAATGGAAAATACTGAAGATAGAGAGCTCAAGTTACTTAATTCTTAATGATTTTTTTCTCTGTAATCTAAGGAAGAGTTTTTCTGAAGAGTACTTACTTATAAGTAAGTTTCACTGAAATCAATAATACACTTGCATTTGTTCATGAAAGAAACTCTGTGTAAACTAAAATCGTAGGAGTTTCACAACCAATCACGGAATTGCCTAGTATTATTCCTGATGAAACATTTTCTCAAATGCCTCATTCTGATCTTAAAGGAGAAAAAGATTGAGGGCAATATGTGAAATTTTCTCCTTTTTAAAATAACTAGATAATTGGAACTATTAATTCCTGCCTTCCAAGCATTTTGAGACATTGCCTGAAATAACAACAACCTATAATTAAAGGATATAGTTTTACACACACACATACAAAAAAAAACTATGTTCAAAAGACTGAAACTATGAAGCAGAAGTAATTACAAGGCAAACAGCTGTATAGATGATTATGAATACAAAGCAACGTTTTAAGATCAACTGAGGGCAACCAATTAAGTGTTGGGGAAATTCTTCCCACATAAACAGCTTACCATTTTCTGACTGCCACCATAACTTGAGGCGGTTTGGAGCAAAGGTAGTGACCACATTTTCAATAAGATGGCTGTCAGGATTGAGTGTCTCATGGAATGGGTCCCGTGAAGAGCAGGTGAAACACTTTTTATCCTCCTGAAACAAACAAGACAGATCAATCTTGCAGAAGTCACTGTCTTCCCCTAAATTCCACCAACCACCCAATTCACAAGTATGCTGCACTTATCCTTACAGTCAACAGCAGCACATGAAAGGGAGGGGCAGCAGTACTCCTCTTCTGACTTGAATACGATGCCTTATTCAAAGACAGAGGGTAACTATGGCCATTTTTCATCTTGTCTTGTAGTTGTTTAACCAGAGCTTGTGTTTTGTATGGGCAAGACTTCCATTTTTGGAAATCCCCATCTTGCCTTTTGACATGCTCTTGGATTTTTTGGAACCTTTCCTAATCGATGGTATTAATTCTATCTGAGCTCCTCTTACTGGAGTTTTAAAGAATCTGCAAGTTTCCTGAACATGTTTTATCATTCTAACTCTTGCTTCTGACTTTCTTTTAATCTCATTTCTGCTTTTGAAATCAAACGTTGGAACTCTCTGGGGATTTTGCCACTGACATATATGTTGCATTTGATAGCATTGTGGTCACGTCTCAAAATCCATCTGACAACACTTGCACCAGATCCTGAGCACCATTCAGAATAAAGTCTAGGGTCACATCAAAGGAAGTTTAACTTGCTGGGGGCTCAAAATGGTTATAAAAAAAATATTTATAGCATATTTATAGCATATTTATCTGAGCTATTTGCATACAACTCCTGCAAGCATTCCTGGAAACAAGCATTCAGTTGACCCAACATATTTGTCTTTGATTGTTCTCTTATCTCGCTTCTGCTCCTGTCTGAGCCTGATGCCAGGATATGCATAGGACAAAAGATAAATACCCTTGCATGCCTCTTTCTTTTATATGGACAGTCACTGTGCTCTAGCGCAATGGATGGTTGCCTCATACTATTGTACTTATCTGTGCCTTTAACTTGGGGGAAGGGTGATGGAGGAGCAATCTCTGAATGTCTGGTTCAGCATCACTGAGTCACTTGAGAGACTCCAGGGATTGATTGCTTTGCAGGTTGGGGAGGGATCCAAAAGCCACAAGATGTGACTGCCTTTATTAAAGGTAAAGGTACCCCTGCCCGTACGGGCCAGTCTTGACAGACTCTGGGGTTGGTGCGCCCATCTCACTCTATAGGCCGGGGGCCAGCGCTGTCCGGAGACACTTCCGGGTCACGTGGCCAGCGTGACAAAGCTGCATCTGGCGAGCCAGCGCAGCACACGGAAACGCCGTTTACCTTCCCGCCAGTAAGCGGTCCCTATTTATCTACTTGCACCCGGGGGTGCTTTCGAACTGCTAGGTTGGCAGGCGCTGGGACCGAGCAACGGGAGCGCACCCCGCCGCGGGGATTCGAACCGCCGACCTTTCGATCGGCAAGCCCTAGGCGCTGAGGCTTTTACCCACAGCGCCACCCGCGTCCCTACTGCCTTTATTAGGGTCTAGCAAAAACACCATAAAGTTATGAGAGAGTTTTTGAGCAGAACAGAATGTTAATTAAAAAGGGGATAGAGGAGGGCAGAGGAAAAGGTGGGCATGTCGTTGGCCCAAATTTTGTAGCTTCTAATAGTCAAAGAAGAACTGCAGGATAAGTTCTGTATATGTCTTTAGATTAGCCTCACCAGGTGCAAGAAAGATCACAGGAGGCACTAAGGGCCATCGAGACAAAGAAAAGATAATGGGTTGTTTCCCCAGTTTCGAAAATATAAAATCCAGTAGTTACAGTGGTACCTCGGGTTAAGTACTTAATTCGTTCTGGAGGTCCGTACTTAACCTGAAACTGTTCTTAACCTGAAGCACCACTTTAGCTAATGGGGCCTCCCGCTGCTGCCACGCCGGCGGAGCACGATTTCTGTTCTCATCCTGAAGCAAAGTTCTTAACCTGAAGCAATATTTCTGGGTTAGCAGAGTCTGTAACCTGAAGCGTATGTAACCTGAAGCGTATGTAACCCGAGGTACCACTGTACTTGGTTCAGTCTGCCATGCTAATTAGAACACATGGGTCTCTTGGAAGGCAAAGGGCTTGTTCACATGTAATGCTAAACTGTGGTTTAGTGCAGGGGTCGTCAACATGTCTACTTCCAGGTGTTGTGGACAACAACTCCCATCTTCCTTGACCATTGGCCATGCTGCTTACTGAGGCTGCTGTAGGAGTTTGAGACCAAAATATCTGAAGGGCAGCCTGTTGGCTACCTGGCTGGCTTAGCACTACACTGATGAGCCTCAGTGATTTGAAGCAAAACGCCTGGCTCCTTCCTGCTGAGATTGTTATCAGTTTTGGTTTCTTTAAATCTTGGCTTAGCATTATGCATGAAACTGAAATCCCGGTTTAAAACAAAACATGGCTAGTTTAATAAATCAGCTTTATAACACATGGATTGAAGCTGGCTTATCTTGAAACTGATCAGAATTTAAAGCAGAATTTATGCTGCATTCAAAGCACTGAGCTGAGATTCAAAGGAACTGAAATGTTCCTTCTCCCAGACGCGTGGGAAGAAGAGAGAGGGAAGGGGGTGAGGTTGGTACTCTGCCACCTTGCCAGAGCTTTAAGGTTTGTCTGCATAGTGGAAAACCATGGTTTAGCTTTACATGTGAATGTCCTCAGAGAGCAGAAGTAAAGACAAACATGCTAAGTTGTAGAATAATTGTAGAACAAAGTTGTAGAATAATCTAAATGGTTTGATTGCTTTGAAGTCTGTGTTTGCTTTGAAGTGCTTTTACTGGCTGTAGCTTTTTCTGCCTAGCATGAAACTGTCATTTGGAAGATACTGGGCAGTCTACCAGAGTGATACTTCATTCCTGGATGCCTGGACATTGTCAGTCTGACTCAGTGTCTCTTACAGAATGACCTAATTGCACATGGTTATAGATCCATAGCAGCATCTTAGAATGTATTTAAAAGTGTATAATTCTAAATAAGCACTACTTTTAAATTTTATTTTATGTCCCACCTTTCTTTCAGTGTATTAGCATAAATTAAAAGAGATACAACTAGAAACACAATAAATCTAAATATTAAATATATATATATTTGGGAAGGAGGCATGAGGCTCTGAAAGGGTCTTAGGGTCCTCCTGTCTCCTTCCCATAGCCAGGTGCCTCCTTACCCACCTTTGGGAAGGCAGGGGGAGGGGCAAATTTTGGCCTTGCGCAGGGTGTCATAGTGCCACCACTGCTGTGCTTCCTATGTGGTGATGGGTCCTGTCCAAATTACTGTCTGCTGGTTTTAGTTATGCGGTGAGACAGATTTTATGATCCAGTTATTCGCTGGAGACTGGAGGGTAATCGGTTTGCATTAATGATTAGCCTCCCCTCTGCAGTTATGTTAGGATGGTTCAGAGGGATTCTCCTGAAGGAGCACAGATGTCATTGTCAACAATCGGCTATGGAAACCAACGTGACATATTGCATAGCAGTGCTGTCAATACAGTATATATGCCCTAGACAGAAATTTATAGTGAATGCAGGGGCGGCAGCAAAAAGGTATTGATTGGGTAGGAGAGGACATGTTGGTCTTTTTGTTGACAAACCAGACCCATAAGAATGCATCTGACCCGGTTAGTTTCCTAATTGCACTTCTCTCTATTAAAAGTGACGGGCCAAATCCCATGAGTCTCAACACTGTCATAAACAGTATAACCAGGTGGTTATAAGAAAACCACTATCCCATCTGATGTTCTCTTGCTCTAAAATGTGTGAATATTTTCTAGGATACACCGGTAATTCTGTCTTGAGTGACATTTTTTCCTTGAGTTATCTGCTCTCAAGACAAGTTAATTCCTTTTTTGCTGATTGCGGTACAGTTGAGGTCTGCATTGTGTTGCTCTGTGGTGGCCTAATATCATGTGTGGATGGCAAGGAATTTATAAGCATGACCAATAGCTATAAATCTTATAGCTGTGCTATATTCTGCTGGTGGGAGTGGAATGGCAGAGTGGGTAGACTTGTAGCCAACCTTTGAGGGAGCACCAAGTGCCATTATAGTACATTCTAAGGCACAGCTATTTGTGCTAACCAGAAAGTTTGCCTTTTTCTTGCAACATGAACATCTATTTTGCATGGTCACTGTGAAGGTTTTTGAAGTCCCTCATTACTGCAAACCCTTTCTGTCTCGATTATTCCCGATTTCTTTATCTCAGGATAACATGATTCTCATATACTCAGTATTATCCATGTTCTCTTTTCAACCTGAGCACTCCCTCTTCCCCAGACTGGCTTGTAGGCTTCTAGTATTACATATAATTACCAATAAACCAACTCCCTTTTTGTTTATAACTTCCTCTTACAATTATTGGTTTCTTCAAATAGATATCTTTACTTTCCATATGCTCATTGCCCTGTTCTCACCTGGATAACCAGAAACATTTTCACCATCATCCCTAAGGGTTGAGTTTTCCAAAACTGGATATTGCTTTCCCCCATAATTCAGATTAAAAACTACTCTGCTACTTTCTCTTATTTATTTATTTTAAGAAAATACTTACTAAGTTTATATATATATAACTGTCTATTTGTTTACTCAAAGCATATTTCATTTTCTTTTTGACAAAATTTGTTTTATATCTGAAAAATGCTCTGGGAAAAGAATGGGTTATTTAACAATGTACTGCTTAGACCTTGTTTGCTTAACTGTATTTCCTTAGTCTATATCTACAACTACACTGAAATTGCTAGAATTTTAGCTATATATCTTTCCAGAGACTGTAAATGAAGGAAGTAGTCTAGACAGCTCTCATATATCATGCTGGGGGTACTGCAATCAGCAGAATGTTTTTATTAATATATCTGCACACATTACACCACAATCACATTAACCATTAACATTCCTAGTCTATAAACAATTATAGTTTAAGAACAAGTAACTTCAGCTGAAATTTTGCATGTACTTATAATTCATTGGGAATTAAAACCTGCTTAATTGTGACCAGTACAGAAGAGAAATTTGACACTGATGCAGAAATGCCACCCCCCCCCCCCACACACACACAAGTACAGTGGTACCTCAGGTTAAGTACTTAATTCGTTCTGGAGGTCTGTTCTTAACCTGAAACTGTTCTTAACCTGAAGCACCACTTTAGCTAATGGGGCCTCCTGCTGCCGCCGTGCCGCCGGAGCACAATTTCTGTTCTCATCCTGAAGCAAAGTTCTTAACCTGAGGTAATATTTCTGGGTTAGCGGAGTCTGTAACCTGAAGCATATGTAACCCGAGGTACCACTGTAATGGCTAGTTATAAGAACCATCTTATCAGTATGCAGAATATGAACTATAAATGCTAGTTTGAGGGAAATTAGTAGCCATTAACATCAGTGTGGTCCCAATACTAATCTCAGTGTAAGTAGACAGCACACTCCTATGAATATTTAATCAAGAGTAATCCTAATGTGTTCTATGGGATTTACTCCCTTGTAAGTGTATACAGGAACGCAGCCCGAGTTCTGACCTGTGGTCTTGATCCATAGATAGATCCATTCAAGGAGTAAATAACTGACTTTCCCAAACAGTAGCTACTCTGTCTGCAGTGCACACATGGCTTTTAAGTATAAGACTGTTGATGTTGGTGGTGGTATTTTGTTTTTTATTTAACTTTGGGGCATCAAAATATCTTAAGCCAGCATTATCCAAACGACTCGAAACACAATTAAAGAATGGGATCCCCCACCACATCATTTGCTTCTTCCTGATGTGACTTCACTTCAGCACTAAAAAAAGCTGAATCAGAAATGGGGTAACTTCCCATGCAGACATGCCCAGTGACATAGATATTTTGTTAAAACTAAGAGCCCTGGGATTTATCTGCGTTTCTGGACAGAATTCCCAGAAGTTTGAGATAAGAATTTTTGTTGGTGTCACAGCTAGGACTGCGGGAAAGAAGGGCTCACGCTCCTAATGATCCTGGGAGAAGGTGGTTCGGTGCATTCAGGGAGCAAAAGCAAACAAGAGCAGGAAACAGCAGGACGCATGCAACTGTACAAACAAATCTGAGCCAGGGGGATGGTGTCTGCTTCCTCTCAAAGCTCTGGACAGCACCAGATGTTTCTACTTATCTGGAGAGGGTGTGGGGCTGCTTGGTCAGCTAAGGGGGGGGGGGGAGAGAGGAAGACCCAGGACTGTTATGATCAATTGCCCTTCAATTACACTCAACCGAATTCCTCTTTGCTCTGAGAGAGTCTTCTTCTGCAAAAACTTACCTGGAGGTGGCTCACAATGCAGTATGGTTCAGGCTTTTGAAGCCCACATGTGGACGTGACAGTTAGCTTGTCAGCCCGGCCAATCAGCAAGTCTCCTGTGGCTGGATAGCAGCTTCCCTCCGCACATCCGTAGCTGAATTCTGGTTCCTGAGCTACCGCAATGGTCCAAAGGCCTAAAAATGGGAAGGAGAAGCAAGGGCCAGGAGCAGATCAGCATTTGGAAGAGGAGATGTTTCAGTAGTGGATGCCATGATTAGCATCACCTTACACACGGGGCAATTGCCAGATGGCAATTTCATAAATGTGTTGATGCTAACAATAGTAAGGGATAGAGACTAAACCTATGTAGTTGTGCCATTTTCTTGCTTGAAGAATAAGCAATCTCTGTCAATGCTTTTGTGAACTTGCAAGTAAGCAGGCGATAGCCACCGATTCCTGCCCCAGATTAGAATAAAAGAATTCTGGATTCTATGGTTATTTAAGCTGGGCAAGTAGCAAGAAAACAAAACAGATTTATTGAAAATATAGAGGCCCCTCATCACCACAGGACAAATCACACAACTTTGTCTCATTCCTGTCTGTGGAGAACTGTGGTTTAAGTTTGTTTATTTTTTTCATTTAGGTTGCCACAAATGGGACACCCAGGTGATGAAAGAGAAATCAAAGTGATTCACTTCACAGTGAGGCCTCAGTTGAGTGCTCCACTGAAAATACTTCAGAAAGTTATTTGAGCAAGATGCACTAACTTGTGAAATGGATCTGTGGTGGAGCATCCAGACCACAATTCCTTCAATTTTCCATCCACGACATATGCATGTCACTATAAAAATTAAATAGAAAAGGAACCCAAACACTTATAGGGGGAAATGGTTATCTACCCACTGAGTTATTTGAACTTAGTACAGGACGAGCAAAAGGTGACAAGCATTTGTTATTAACTACCATTTCCCCCTTCAGTTTAAAGCATTCAGTGATACTGGAAAAAAAGACAGCAGGCACAATTTTACACTCCCTATTTTTTACCTAGAAATAAGAACAAGGAAGGCAGTATGGTAGAACACCAGTGTAGAAAAATGGTTACAAAAGGGGCAGGCAACCAGGTGCCCTCTGGATTTGTGGACTACAGCTCCCACCAGGATGATAGGAGTTGTGGTCCAAGGGATCGGGATCTGGTGGATCCCTTGTTAGCTACCATTGGATTAGTGCATCAGGCTGGGACCGATGAGATCCCGATTCAAATGTGACAGTAGCCATGAAGCTGACCAGGGTACATCCACATTCAAAGCACTATTATTATTTATTATTGAATTTATATACCGCCCTATACCCGGAGGTCTCAGGGCGGTTCACAGAACAAAATCAAAATATAAAACCACAAAATATATAATCAAAACAACAACCCAATAACCCTCCCCCCACCAAAAAAAAAAAGAATCCCAAGAACTGTTGTTTGTTAAGGGCGCTAAAAATGGGAGTTCTTTGAGAAATTAAACACAAAATTCCCAGGATTCTTTGGGGGAAACCATTACTGTTAAAGTAATATGGCTGGTGTGGATGTGACCAAGGGGCCTTTCTTCAATCTGGTTTGAAAAATAGAAAGAAGCTTGTATGCTGCCTTGAGCCTTGGACAAAGAATGAGATGCACATGAAATGAATATACTTCTGTGTAAACATACATAGGGTTCTGGTTTTAGACTGAATCCTAGCTGCAAGTTGAACCAAGCTTGCACATGCGCAACCCATAAAGGCGGCAGTCCCAATGAGACTAACTTTTGAAAGTCTGGGTGGTTGTTAAAAAAACCCCGAACCAGGACCTGGGGGACCAGGGTTCAAATCCCCTTTTAGTCCTGAAGCTCACTGGGTGACCTTGGCGCAGCCGCCATCTCTCCATCTAACCTGCCCCACAGGCAACCTTGGTTTTAGGGCAGCGAGAGCGGTTCGCCCGCACTGGGTGTGAGCCAAAGGGGCGCATAAACAGCACCCTTGAGAGCATGCGCAGAAGGCGAAGTGCTTCAACAAACTCCATTCCCAAAGGAACTGTTGCAAAAAGAAGTTTGGCCATCTTTTGCAACACTGTGCGGGGCCAAAACTTGGCACCCCCCAAATGGGATCTTCTCCATATTGTGCCCTCTCTGCTCAATGCAGTGTGTGTGTGTGAGTGTGTAAAACCGCCTGCACCATCCTGAATAAGAAATCTGAAATATTTGGAGGCGGCCACATTTTTGTCCTCCCAGCGGCTACAATTCAGTCTGAAAACAGAACCCTATGTACGTTTACATAGAAGTATATTCATTTCACGTGCATCTCATTGTTCGGCCAAGGCTCAAGGCAGCATACAAGCTTCTTTCTATTTTTCAAAAAAAGAGATTGAAGAAAGAATCCCTGGCCTAAGGCCCCTTGGTCACATCCACACCAGCCATATTACTTTAACAGTAATGGTTTCCCCCAAAGAATGCTGGGAATTTTGTATTTAACTTCTCACAGAACTGCCATTTTTAGCGCCCTTAACAAACGAGAGAGAGAGAGTAAAAAACCGCCTGCACTATCCTGAATAAGAAATCAGAAATATTTGGAGGGCCACATTTTTGTCCTCGCTCTGGGCACACCATGACCAAAGTCATGGTGTCCTGAGGACAATATGGAGAGCAGGGAAGGCCACCTTGGAGGAAGGAGTCTGATAGGAATATGAATACAGTGTGTGTGTGTGTGTGTAGACACACACACACACACACATATATATATAAACATATATACTGTATATATGAATATTGGAGGGTCGTGAGGTGAATCGTGCTCCAAAGAGGAGGCCAAGTCTGAGGGCTTCGGAGGGAGCCACGACGCTGAGGGGAAAACGCGGCTGGCGGAGGGGGAACGAGTTCCCGCCAATTTCCCCCTCACGGAGCCGGCGCCATTCCCTCCCCTCCTCGCCCAGCGACGGAGACTCTCCAGCGGCGGAGAACAAGCGGGCAAGGAAAGCCATACGGCGCCAGGCGACGACTCTTCCCAAATCCACGCCGGGCCGCTTCTCCCTCTGGGGAGCTGAGCGCGGCGGCGGCGAGGAAGAGCGCGAAGGAGGCGGAGCGGAGAGCCAAGGCCTCTTGGCGCTTACCTGGGAGCAAGCACGCCGCGGCGGGCCTTGCTTCCGAGTAGACCTGACTAGGAATGCGCTATGGTAGGGTGTGTGTGTATGTGCGCGCAAGGTTTCTGGAGGCTGAAGCGGTTCCAGGGCATCATTTCACTTTGCTAACAGGGGGGCTTGAGCTGCAGGCGAGGCGCTTGCGTTTCCCCGCGACACGGGTGTCGCGCCGTTCTCACGAACGCGCCCACGGGCGTCCTCCTCCTCACTGAGTTCCGCGGGGTTTTGGATTCCCAGGCTTCGCGCTCGTCTACACGGCTGCAAGCTAGCGAAGCAAGCTGATGCTCAAGGAACGCGAGCCAATTTGCTTTCAATGGGGTTTACAGCCCGGGATGTATAGGAATCGCGGCATAAAGCGGGTTGGGTTACACTCTCTCCGGGCTCACAGAACAAAATCAAAATATAAAACCACTACATGTATAATCAAAATAAAAACAACTGGGGACTTTTCTGCACTCCCCAGACGTGTGGATCTGTCTCTAACAGCGTGTCCGTTGGGGTTGTGGGGATTCATTTAAAGGTCTGAGTTTGCCTGAAATGTCCACAGTCTACTTTAAAAATCGGTTCTTAGCATCTTTCAGGACGGAGTGGGCTATGAGTCACTGCGAAAATGCAGGCAAAAAAAATCGTAACATAGTATTGACTTATGTAAAGCGCAGTCCGATGCCCGTTTACTTGGAAGTAAATGCCACTGTGTTTGATGGGACTTGCACCATGAAGAAGGCGCACAGGATCGAAGCCTTATACAGTGCCATCCTATGGGAAGTAAGCCCCAGCGCAGGCACACACCCCAAACCCTGCCCTCCAGTTGTTTTGGGACTACAACTCCCATCATCCCTAACCAGTGGTCATGGATGATGGGAATTGTAGTCCCAAAACATCTGGAGGGCCGAGTTTGGGGGTGCCTGCCCTAGTGGATTCAATGAGACTTACTCCCAGGTGGGAGTTGGAACTTAAGACTTCCATCCTGAGCCTATTTGCAGCCTCATCCTATGCAGGTTTACACGGAAGTAAACCCACGAGGTTCCATAAAAAGTACTCTCGCATCAACTTGCATTCCTGCATTGCAGGGGGTTGGACTACATGACCCTTAGGGTCCCTTCCAACTCTCCAACTCTTTGATTGCCAGCCGATCCCACGCGCACTTCCTCCAAAGTAAGTCTGGCTTGCTCCCCTGTAAGTGGGCGCAGGATTGCAGCCTTAGCCATGCAAATGCCCCAACTTCCAGCGCCTCCTTACAGCTGCAAGGAACTTTCGGAGGAAACAGCCCGCTTGATCGTTCATAAGACATGAGTAACATAAAGGCGGATGTAGCTAGAAAACCGGTCTATGCCCGCAATGAGCTTGCAATCTCTAGGGAGAAGAAGGGGAAGAGATAAGGGTAGCGAGAAAGGAGAGGAGGGGGGGGTGATGGTTAAATTGCAACAAGGGAGTTTTCTAAGTTACTTGGGCAAATGCCATCGCTTGCAAAAGTTCGTGCTGCAGCCCCTTTTGTTGCAGCCGCACATCTGAAATTTGTTAAAACGGGATGGTTTGAATGAAAAACAAAAGTTCTGCTCCGGGACTAACAAAGTTCTTCTCAGCTTGAGGAACAGGGAATACACACCGACCGCTTAAAACAATAAGGCAGTTTATAACAACATTAAACAACAATGTTTAATTACCTAGGAAACAGCAAAGATGCACCTGGAGAAGCCCCATCTCATTACTTCTGCCAGGAAAGAAAAGAGGAGAACAAAACAGCCACCCGGATTTCACCTTTCTTTCTGCAAAAGGGAGAGGAAAAAGAGTAAGTTGCAGGGTTTTTATCTCCCACAGCAAAGGCAGCAAGGCATGCGGTTTTATCTCCTTACCCTTTTCTGCTCCTTCCTTCCAGCCGGGATGCAAATCTGACACTGGGAGAAAGGAATCTCCGCTTGCCCTAGAGAGAGGGAGGCTCCACTACGCAGGCGCTAGAGGGAGGGTCGGTGAGGCTGCAATCCAGCCAGGGCAACTTTAGGGAGAGCTCCTGCGAAGAGACCCTCGAGGGTTGCACAGGAACTTCTGTCCTTTGTCTCCGCGCCGAAGCACCATTATGACAGTTGTTTACTTTACAGTCGGGCAAAGAGCTTAGCGCCTTCAGGTTATTTCTGCTGCAAATATTTAGACTCGGGACTTGACTTTGGTATGCTCATCGGTTGCTTCATAGCTGTAACCTCCAGAACTCTAGAAGGCAATGTGAGTTTTGGGTTATCAGTTAGCATTTGGGAGCACGACTTAGGAGGACCAGGTTTCAAATTCCCACTCACTTGGCGACCCTGGGTCAGTTGCTGCTCTCTGCCTAACCTACCTTGCAAGGATGCTGTGAAGAAATGAAATACTAGTCACAAAACATCTGGATTTACTTGGATCAAATGTGATTTTGTATTCCACACCGACTGGGACCTAGAAGCATTTTAAAATGTTAACAATTCCATCAGAAATTTCCTTAAACAATGCAGTTTCAATCCCTGATTCCCACCCCCCCAAAAAACCTCTGTGTTAGTAGTAGTTTACTGATATAAGTGAAACAAGCTGTTTCCTCTTACCAAATATATGTGAAAGCTATTGATAGACAAAATGTTTTGGGTTCCATGTAAGTCATAGTTGTCTATAGTGACTATCAATGGCAGGGGTGAGTAGATCTACTGGTGAGTATATCTACTGGTGAGTAGACCTACTGGTAGATCTCTGGGTGATTTGAAGTAGACAAGCAAGGATTTTACACCCTGTTTAACAAAGGCAACAACAAAACAAACCCTTATCTCAAGTTACATTGGTGATTTGAAGACCAGGCATGGGGAAAATGCATGATGTAACAAAGAGTGTATTTTTGTGTGGAAGAATTGGAAAATTGCTATTCAGTTTAGTTCTGGTACTCAGAACCAGTTTCTAGGCTCAGAATTCTTTAATTCTAAATATTTTGCACCTGGATCTGGTTGGTGGAACTCAGGGTTCTAGTAAAAGGCAATGTTGCTCCTGTAAGGCTGAAGTCTAGCTACCCCCTGAGGTATGTTATAAGTGACAATAACTCACAGCACTAACCTACCCATCTTTACTCAACAGTAAGTCCCACTGAGTTCAATGGGGCTTACTTCCAGGTGTGTATGGGATTGTAGCCTGAGTATACTTATTACCTCCTATGTACTTCATGTCACGTCTGTAACAAACTTCAGAGTTTTGGGCTCCAATATCTGTCAGCATCGCCCTTGAGCCAGTGCCACCAACTGGACCCACACACTTCAGTCCCGACTGGGCCAGGTGAGCTGGGTAGCACTTCCAGAGACCACCTTCTGCACAGGAACTGGTCAAAGTGCTGTGGACTCACAGCTTAGAGTTGTGAGCACCGGATTCACTCCAACAAGAAGACAGTCGTCGCACAGCAGAGTATAGCAGAGCATAAACGACTCGGAGAGCAGCTCTGTAGAATATCTTCTTTATTCTATCTACAACTATAATACACAACTATGTACAGAGCTAAATGGGGTCTAAACGAAAAATGCTGAACTGCACTGAGTGTCTGCAGCTGCTCTTAGCAGCAACCTTATCTATACACACGATCTCTCTCTAACACTCAGTCTCTCTCTCTCTCTCTCTGATGTGAGGCTGGAGCGGAATAAGTAGAGAGCAGAAACCGCCCCCTCCTCTCTGGAGAATCAGCAGAGAACATCAGCAGATTCTTGGATATGGGAGGGGTGAAATCTCAATATCATGCCATCCATGTTTTGTTTTGTTTTGTTTTTTGACATCCAACCTGAAGAAGTTCTGAAGACGGACATTTTAACTGTTCCTTATAAAATATATTTTACTGTTGCTATAGCCATTGGCTAATGCAAATAAAGTTTTATCTTATCCATCTCTATGTTGTCCTGAAGGTTTGGGTTTTTGAACTTTTCATTCACAATTAGTTTGGGCCAAATTGTTTATGAAGTAGAGCATCTGTGGCATTGATTGAATGGCTTGGTCTCTGAGGACTATGGGTTGTTGTTTTTTAAAATCACAGGGTGCTTTGTAGAATTATGTGCAACATTGACCTTACCATCTTTAGGCATTAAGCTGAAGTCTTATGATCTGTTCTGTGTTTGTCACAGGCAGTATTGTGGATTTTGGGGTTGATGTGTGGGGTGCTGAGGTAGGAAAGGCATGAGATTCTAGTATTCTAGTCCTGTCCAGCACAAAAAATCCATAATGTGTTGTAGCTAATACCTTTATCTTGACTACATGGCAGATTATCTAATCAAGAATAAGGTGTATTTCGACAAATTAGTTGATAACACAGCCCTTGTATCTACTTGTCAGTAGAAACCTACCTTCTTCTACAGCCTTCAATTGATTTAAACTGTATTTTTTCACAGTCAGAACTGTGCCCCAGGAATTTCCATGCAAGCACAAATGACAAAAAAGTCTGAAAGGTGCATTTAATGTTCCAAATTCTATATTACTGGGGAAATACCTTTATTATGCCAACCAAAATATCATACAAAGGTATTGCCCTATTATGGTCTTTAGCATCTTGCTTATGGGTCAACACATCTACCTTCACTCTGTGTGTGACTTTTAATGCTGTTTGTGAAAAACAACCTGGGACACAGGTCCCATAAATCAACTGATATGGCCACTTAGCTGGTGTGTACTCCTTATTAAAGCTTTAACTGATTATTGTGCTGATCAATATCTTGAAATTTGCAACCCTACCATTTTTGTAACCACAGTTAGGCAATGTGTGAGCTTGAGGACTTGCCAACATCTTGCTTAGAAAACCTGATTTAGCATCTCTTCCCGCCCCCCCCTTCTGCCCATGGCAAGAGAATGCAACAACCCCCCACCCCACCCCAAGCACTGGGAGATGGGTCTGCCTGTTGGATACAGTTTATGTCCTGGAGATGTTTATAGCCTGGGGGGAAGGGCAGCCACCCACTGATTAGGCCACCCACATTTGAGAGAGGTGAGTCATGAGGAAACGGCTGGAGGCTCTTAAAACTCACAGGGAGCCAAGGCTACTTAACCCTTTAAGTCAGGGCTTCCCAAACTGGTCCACAACCACTGAGTTCAATTCAGGTGGTCCCTGGGTGTGCCTGTGTACCACTGAATCTGGGGCTTCTCCGGGACGGGCTGGAAACAATTTGAAAGGGTTGTGAAGAGGATTAAAAGCAGCAAACACATTATGTTTTATTGTACATGCAACAATCATTTCATGCTTGTCCAATAAAGGTAAAGGTAAAGGGACCCCTGACCATTAGGTCCAGTCGTGAACGACTCTGGGGTTGTGGCGCTCATCTCGCTTTATTGGCCGAGTACAGCTTCCGGGTCATGTGGCCAGCATGACTAAGCCGCTTCTGGCGAACCAGTGCAGCGCACGGAAACGCCCTTTACCTTCCCGCCGGAGCGGTACCTATTTATCTACTTGCACTTTGTGCTTTCGAACTGCAAGGTTGTCAGGAGCAGGGACTGAGCAACAGGAGCTCACCCTGTTGCGGGGATTCGAACCGCCGACCTTCTGATCGGCAAGTCCTAGGCTCTGTGGTTTAACCCATAGCACCACCCGCGTCCTACATGTGTGTGCAATTGTGAGAGACATGTACATGTGAAAAGGATCCAGAGACTGGATGGCCATTTGTCATGGAAGCTTTAGTTGAGATTCCTGCATTGGAAGGATGTTGGACCAGATGACCGTTGGGGTCCCTTCTGACTCTACAATTCTATGATTCTATGCTTGGGAGTAAGTGCCATTGACTACAATGAGGCCTTCTTGGTAAACTTGCATAGGGTTGCAGTATTAGAGTATGATTTAACACAGAGGATCTTTTTAAAAAAATGTACTGGAATTCTCATACACCACTCACTGTTTGCATCTGATGACTTGTCACTCAGTCAAAATATGTGGACTCCTGCTAGGAAAAAACACTTTTATTTGTTTATGCAAATACACAGTGATACAAGAAGTCAGCGTCTATACAGTGGTACCTCGGGTTAAATACTTAATTTGTTCCAGAGGTCCGTTCTTAACCTGAAACTGTTCTTAACCTGAAGCACCACTTTAGCTAATGGGGCCTGCCGCCGTGCCGCTGCTGCGCGATTTCTGTTCTCATCCTGAAGCAAAGTTCTTAAGCCGAGGTACTATTTCTGGGTTAGCGGAGTCTGTAACCTGAAGCGTATGTAACCTGAAGCGTATGTAACCCGAGGTAGCACTGTATATCCAGACTATAAAAATAAATTTGATAAAATTATGAATTAGAAGTATAAATTGGGTTAGAAACATTTCTAATGGTGAGAGAACAGCCTCATTTTGTCTCACATCTAGCCTAACTGAGGCTTTATTTGCACAAAGAGCAGCTAGGGTGGAAAACATGGGTCTGGACAATGCTACTTCAGATTGCAGTCACATGAGTGAAGGCTGCTTGTACATACAAAGCGGGAAGTCAGAAGGTTTCAAGCTTAGTTGTGTCCCTAATAATCTAGCTTTCTATTCCCAGCCAGGAACTGGGCCTGAGTGGTGGTAATCTTTTTGGGTGACACATGGTGCTTCAAGACTTGAAATCACACTGTTTCGGACTCCCTATCTTTCAAACCCCAACTGAGACATAGTTGTATGAGGTCCACCAACTGGAGTCTGTCACAACCACCAATATCTTTCTTGCATACTTTGCATATTAGTCAACAGATAAGAGCCGCTATGATGCATGGAGCAACATGTCAAGCCAATAAAGTTGCAGCTAGCTTAGTAAGTACAGCAGCTCTGTGTATGCAGCTTCCAGAGTCTGCAGAAAAAGTAAAAGTCTTGTGGCACATTAGAAACTAGAACAAGAACTAGCTTCTGTAGACGGCAGTGCAGTTGGTCAGATGATCTGATGAAGTAGGCTGTAGAAAAACAATATTTTTTTTGTTTTTAAGATACGGCATAAATGTTAACACACAGAGTCTATTTTCACAAAACTACACACTGTTAGCACTAGTTGGGTTCACAAAATTAGGCAACTGCTGTAAAGATTGCTGGACAAAACATAGAAAGCAGCCTTATACAGTACCTCGGGTTAAGTACTTAATTCGTTCCGGAGGTCCATACTTAACCTGAAACAGTTCTTAACCTGAAGCACCACTTTAGCTAATGGGGCCTCCTGCTGCCGCCGCACCGCCAGAGCACGATTTCTTTTCTCATCCTGAAGCAAAGTTCTTAACCTGAAGCGCTATTTCTGGGTTAGCGGAATCTGTAACCTGAAGCGTATGTAACCTGAAGCGTATGTAACCCGAGGTACCACTGTATGCAGTCAGAGGCCCTCTAGTCCAGTCAGTATGCCCTACACCAGTGATGGAGAAGCTCCGGCTTCCCAGATGTTGTGGAACTACAACCCCCATCAGCCCTAATTCTTGTCCATGCTTGTTGCGACTGCTGAGAGGTCAAATGCCATAACAATTGAAGGACCACAGGTTACTTCTCCTTGATCACTGCCAACTGGCAGTGGCTATCCAAGGTGTCAGGCAAAATTCTCTCTCTGCCCTGCCTGGAGATGTCAGGGATTGAATTTGTTAACGGAGGAATCCAAGGGCTCCCTTGGACAAAAAGACAAAGACACCAACCAGGACAATTTGGAGCAAAACAGCAGCCTGTAGGCTTGGCCTTTATTGAAAACTGTCGCGACAGGACTCCCACCCACAACAAGATGAAGCAAGATGGAAGTCCCGAACAAAAGAAGACCCCAACTTTTATTAGCTACTAATCCCCCAAGCTACACCCCTAGAACTACATCACAACTACATCATTGATACATCACAAAAAGGAGGGGTTGAGGGAGGAGTTGTGGAAGTAACCTATCTTGTCACCTGGCTGGTTCCTCCTCTCCCCCTCCCCATGAGTCATTTCCAGAGGACAAAGGGGAGTTGGCAGTTTCCTGCCCCCAGAGGGAAGATCTGATCATTGTCCTTTGTTCCAGTCCGTGTTGAATCCACTCCCATAGGCAAGTCCCTTGTGTCCTTGATGGTCTTCTGTCTGGGACCATCAAGGTTGCCATGCCAGCTGGGCAGGGCTCCTGAGTATGTGTTGGTACGGTTAAGGGATTATGGCCGTCCTGTATCAAACTGTCCCCCTTTGATAGTCCTTCCTTCGTGGAGCAAAATAAAAGTGGACCGGTGTAAATCCGATGTACGGTTGATTTACTATGAATTTATAACAGAAACGTCGCGTATGTCATGTGTGAGTGTTGTGTTTGTACAAACTGAATGATTTTGGGGGGGGGGGAGGTTCCTGCAACAAACTTGGAACCTTTTGGTGCAAAGCATATGCTCTGGTGCTGAGCAGCATCCCAATAATTTATACATAAACGCCAGTTTCAAAGGAAAGTCTGAAATATACTCCGAATAATGCAGCCCAGGACAAATATAGCAGCTGGTTTGTCACAGGTAGCGGAGAGATTTAGATGTTGAGGTGGTTTAGGGGGGACATCGACCCACTTCCGAATACCCAAACATTCCTGTTTTAGAGATCTGAATGTAAACACAAGCTGCCGTGAACAGCGTTGCTGGAAATCCTTCCAGAGTATTGCACATGTTTTCTTCTTTTCCCTTCACTTTGCGTGGGGGCAGGAGGAGACGTGATTGGGAGAGGGAATTTATTATTGCAATGTTTAAAAGTTCTTGCTGCCTCATCAATCAATCTGGGAACGGCATTGCAGGGGTAGGGTGAGGGGTAGGAGTGGGGTCTAGCAAACCACTCCTCAACTTTTCCTCCCACTCCCCTGACCTAATTATTAAGCTCCCCAGGCTCCAGAAAGAAGCATATGGGTTTAATCATTAGGCAGCGAGGTTAGGGTATTACCGAGGGAAAAGTGGTCCGCTGGTAAATAAATGTTGGTAGGTAAAGCGTTATGCAAGATGAAAGCATTCCCCTCCTGCTGTGACTATTGAGGCTTTCTGGAAATTAAGAGGGAGGGAAAAGATTTATAATTGAGAAAATAATAAATATAGGTTGTGAATTCTGAGAGTTATTGCGTGTGAAAGAACTCCCAAGATAGCTGACACCAGGTGTTTAAAATACAGTCCAGGAGGTCTCAAAAGCATGAGGTCACCTGAAAGGGCATGAGAATGTTTTATAGAACAAAGCTTGCAGTCAGTCACACACACACACACACACACACACACACACACACACACACAGGTATGTGTACATACCTTGGGTTATCCAGACAATCTGTTCAAAGTGTGCCTTCACAATATTTTAGGCTTCTGAAGAATTTAGGGCTTCAGAAAGCCCTAATTATTATTATTTTATTAAAGATTTTCTTGTTTTACAGAGGTATGTGGAATGTCTCTCGTATTTTTTCCATGTAACATTTTTACAAACTAAGCATCTTCCAAGACAACAATGCCCATTTATACCACAAAGCACTCATAACCCACCTACTTTCAGCAGCCAGAAACACCATAACCAGACACTGGAGGGACCTGTCAGGAGTAAGCATGGACCAATGGTACCAAATAGTATGGGAAACAGCCCTACTAGAAAAATTAACCAATACAGTGGTACCTCGGGTTACATACGCTTCAGGTTACAGACTCCGCTAACCCAGAAATAGTACCTCGAGTTAAGAACTTTGCTTCAGGATGAGAACAGAAATCGTGCTCCGGCGGCGCAGCAGCAGCAGGAGGCCCCATTAGCTAAAGTGGTGCTTCAGGTTAAGAACAGTTTCAGGTTAAGTACGGACCTCCAGAACGAATTAAGTACTTAACCCGAGGTACCACTGTAAACTGAAACTGACACGGGGACAAACAGAAGAAGACGCCTTTACCCCGGTATGGCTCCCCTTTCACAGCCCAACAAGACAATGACAGTGATCCACCAATAGCATACAAATCGATATGGCTAACCTGATCCAGAAAGCCCTAATTTAAAGGCAAAATATCCCATCTGCACTTACTGAAAGAAGAAATAGCTTTGGATCCAACCAGCACACAGCCTTGCTTCCGAGGAGAGGAGAGGCAGATAGCCAGGCTGTTATTTACTCTCTCTTTAACAAGGTGATCTCAAGAAAGAGAGCACTTGACCTGTAGAGGAAAAACTGCAGGGAAACGGAAGGAAACTGATTGTGAGGGGAGTAGTATCCGTGGTGAAAATGGCCTATGTGCCCCAAGGTAAAGTCTGAACATACAGGGCGAAACTGAGCCAGGACATGCCTACATTTTGAGACCAATCTGTTTTCGCTCTTATATTGCCTCTTTGCAGGTTCATAACTCGTATGAGCCACAGAACATGGTAGGAGTATGGCAAGGGAGGAGCAGTCATCATCACTGCTGCTACTATCAAAAAAGTACATTACACTTGAATAAATAGAAGGCACTCCAGATTGCAGTGGCCCTATTTAAGAGTTAGGATTATAATATAACAGTAAAAATATACAGTGGTACCTCTGGTTAAGAATTTAATTCGTTCCGGAGGTCCATTCTTAACCAGAAACTGTTCTCAACCTAAGGTACCACTTTAACCAATGGGGCCTCCTGCTGCCACTGCATCGCCGCTGCACGATTTCTGTTCTCATCCTGAAGTACAGTTCTCAACCCGAGATACTACTTCCAAGTTAGCGGAGTCTGTAACCTGAAGTGTTTGGAACCCAAAGCGTTTGTAACCCGAGGTACCACTGCACTATATTTAGAATGCACTCCATCTCTGTCTTCTTCTCGTTTATTTCCAGAAAGTAACACTCTAATTTTTCTTGTTTCATCGGCTGGGATATTAAGGGATGCGGGTGGTGCTGTGGTCTAAACCACTGAGCCTAGGGCTGATCGGAAGGTCAGCAGTTCAAATCCCCATGACGGGGTGAGCTCCCGTTGCTCGGTCCCTGCTCCTGCCAACCTAGCAGTTTGAAAGCACATCAAAGTGCAAGTAGATAAATAGGTACCACTCTTGTGGGAAGGTAAATGGCATTTCCACGTGCTGCTCTGGTTTCGCCAGAAGCAGCTTAGTCATGCTGGCCACATGACCTGGAAAAACTGTCTGCGAACAAACGTCAGCTCCCTTGGCCAGTAAAGCGAGATGAGCGCCGCAAACCCAGATTCATTCGTGACTGGACTTAACTGTCAGGGGTCCTTTACCTTTACCTTTAACACTCTAATTTTCCTTGTTTCACTGGCTGGGATATGAAGAACCTAGTTTGATAGGTAAAACAACATGAAGAGATCTGGGTGATGATCCGGCTGCCCACCTGCATATCACAGCACAGCAAATTCAGCCATGACACGAACAGCTGAGCCACACAGTTTATTTTTCTCTCTGATCAACTCAGTCTAATGAAGAGCATATAATCTAACCCAATGCACCCCAGTCCAGTGCTTGGAAGACAATACATTCTTCACTTCACATGACAAGCCTTTTACTGCTTGTCATTTTTTGTCTGCATATAAGTTCTTAGAACGCATGACACTGTGGGTTGAATTACGTGTAATCCTATGCATGTCTATTTTTTAATTTTTTTAGAATAATTTTTATTAAGTTTTCCATTTTAACAATCCAATCAAATCACATTAAATATTCCAAATTATACAAATACATATCATAAAGTCCAAATATTTTGCCAAATTATAAATTTTTGTTGGGGCTTCCCATGCTTCAAGTTCAGTGGGGTCCAATCATCTTATGGTTCTACTGCCTTGAGTTTCCAATAGTTCCTTCTTTAAATCAATCCTATGCATGTCTATTCAGAAGTAAGAGCTGCTTAGATCAACGGGACTTACTTCCAGGTAAGTATGTATAAGATTGCATCTCAAGTCTTTAAAATCCTTTAAAACAAAACAGAAACCCCAAGGTTTCTTAATTCAGTGTCCTTAGGACTTAGGCAAATTAGGCTTGTAATTTTATACCTGACTCTGCACCCCTTCCCTAACAAGCCTAAGAAACAACCATGGCAATTTCAGTCTTCTGTTGCAATGTGTTTTTTATTTGCTACCATTTATTCTAGCTAACTTACTTTTGTTTCGATACGAATTATGGTAAAGCCTCAAACATGTAAATGGCGCTCCAGCAAAGCATACAGAAGTTCTTCCATAAAGAGTATAAAAACTAGTAGAGTCTCAATCGCACTTTCCTCCAATTAACTGGAAACTTGAAAGTCATAATCTCAAAATAAAAACTTGCCCTTTAAAAGTGTTCCAGCTAAAAATAATTGACCAAGTTAACATTTTTCCTCCACTTGCTCTCTCACAGAAAGATATAGAAACTTTTTTAAAGGTCTCTTAACCAATATTCTACATAGGTTTGGCCACCTCTTGACATATTGTCACCAAAATTGGCACAGGGGTTCCTGAGGTGGACGTCTATATTGACGTTTGGGTGCCAGGCACCATTTTAAATCAAGATGGCTGACCAAAACATGACTTGGGCCTTATTGCAGCTGTTTTTTGGCATAGGTTTGGCCCATAGCTGTCAACTTTTCCCTTTTCTTGCGAGGAATCCTATTCGGAATAAAGGAATTTCCCTTTTAAAAAAGGGAAACATTGACAGCTATGGTTTGGCCGCCTCCTGAATATTTTTCCCAAACTCAGCAGAAGGGTTTCCAATGTGGGGGTGGGAGGGTCTTTATTGATATTTGGGTGCCAGGTGCCATTTTGAATCAAGATGGCAGACCAAAAAGGGATTTTAGTGCGACTTCCAAGTGATATGTAATGTGATGGGCCCAAACTCACAAAGCACACTATCCATTTTAAAGCATCTCAATATTTTAGGGGTTCTAAAAATTCCTAGGCAGTGCTACGCACTCTCTGCTTGTGTCTGTAAAGTTCAAAATTTCTTGTTTATTATAGTAACACTAGAAACAAAATAGCCATACAGAATAAACATGTGACCTTAATTCACAGCCCCACTGATTCAAATTTGTCATTGCTGATCCATCAACCATAGCCTTAATTGATTTAATCAGTAATTTAAGGCTGCAATCCTAGCCCCATTTAGCTTGGAGTAAGTCCCATTGAATTCAGAAAGATTCAGTTCTGAATAGGTATGTCAGTAAATGTGTTGCATGTAGATAGAACTGCAAAGCATGGCTGGTCTTGTATTACTGTCCAAATGTGTAGCTTGTAAGGGATCCTTCTAGACTAATATTTTTAAATAGGGGGAAATGCAGCAAAGTTGAAACCACACATATTTTGCATTCCTGTGCTGAGAATGCTTTATTAGATGTAATCAATTCTTTTGTTCCACTGCCTTCACAACAAATGCATATTGTCTGTCCATTGCCCTGGGGGACATATAATTAGAATACTTTTACATTTAATTTAATGTATGCCCATGCCTGCTATAAATTCCCTTCTCTGACTTTAGATGAGACAAATAATACTATCTCAGCTCATAAAACCACCATGCTGTGCTGTGAGCGTTTTATCTTTTCTGGATCAAACTCTTGGCTTACTAGCTATTTAGGAATGTTTCAGACAACATTCCCAGTGTTATAGCTTGTAGTTGGAGGAAAGAAACTGTTGTAACCTCCTGAATTTTACATCTGGTGATTTGATAATCTATGAAAAAAATCTGTTGGCTGGAAACCATTACTGTCAATGGGGCATTTTTTTTAACAAGTCTAAAGCTATGGTAATGATTTCAAATTATCAGCCAAGTCAGAACAAGAGGCAGAACAGGACACAGATTTCCCATCCCACAGGAAATTCCAACCTCTCAGTGACATAAATTATTCTGAGTTGAGAAGAAAAAAATCTAAGCTTTGGGGTTGGTTTTAATCAGTTTTGTTTCTGGGTTTTTAAAGGATATGAGCTCCCGTTGCTCGGTCCCAGCTCCTGCCAACCTAGCAGTTCGAAAGCACGTCAAAGTGCAAGTAGATAAGTAGGTACCGCTCTGGCGGGAAGGTAAACGGTGTTTCTGTGTGCTGCTCTGGTTCGCCAGAAACGGCTTAGTTAGTCATGCTGGCCACATGACCCGGAAGCTGTACGCTGGCTCCCTCGGCCAATAAAGCGAGATGAGTGCCGCAACCCCAGAGTCGGCCACGACTGGACCTAATGGTCAGAGGTTCCTTTTACCTTTACCTGTACTATAGTTTCAGAAGCAACTGGAAGATGCCATTTCCAGATGCATTGAAAGGCCACAAGAGGCTACTCGTGGAGAACAGTCATGGTGGCGTAGTGTGGCTGCAGTTAGTTGCTACTCTGTGCAGAATTCCCAGGCCTCATCGAGAAGAGTGCATTTGCAGTGAATTTCTACACAATAGCAAAGGACAAGACAGTTACCTTACAGAGGCATCATTTTGCTAGCTAGCAACACATGCTTGAGGGACGTGGGTGGCACTGTGGGTTAAACCAAGGACTTGCTGATCAGAAGGTCGGCGGTTCAAATCCCCGCGACGGGGTGAGCTTCTGTTGCTCGGTCCCTGCTCCTGCCAACCTAGCAGTTCGAAAGCACCTCAAAGTGCAAGTAGATAAATAGGTACTGCTCTGGCGGGAAGGTAAACGGCGTTTCCGTGCGCTGCTCTGGTTCGCCAGAAGCGGCTTAGTCATGTACGCCAGCTCCCTCGGCCAATAAAGCAAGATGAGCGCCACAACCCCAGAGTCAGCCACGACTGGACCTAACGGTCAGGGGTCCCTTTACCTTTACCTAACCCATGCTTGAGTTGTATGAGCTCTGGGTTTCAGTCCCTGGCACCTCTAGGAATAAGGGAGGAGCCGCTGATGTGAAAAGCCCCTGTATAAGACCCTGGCGACCACTGCAAATCTGACTAGACAATATTAGGTTATATGTACAAAAAACCTGATGTGGAATAGCATGGTTTCCTGTGTTTCTAGCCCGACCATTATCTGTGGATTGGTTTTGGGTTAGGTCCAGGTGCAGTTATTAAAAACAAAATTGGCTTCCTATTGTACATGGGATAATTAATGTCTCAATGACAAGATAAATCTGATTCCTATGGGATCAATAAACTAATTTAACTAGTTAGGGATATAACATGGACTGAGATTTTGTCATGCAAACAAACAAAATCCCACTCCACAAATGTTTTAGCTACATGTACTGTAGAATCATAGAGATTGAAGGGACCCAATGGTCATCTAGTCCAACCCCCTGAAATGAAGGAATCTCAGCTAAAGCATCCATGACAGGTGGCTATCCAACCTCTGCTTAAGAACCTCCAGGAAGGAGAGTCCATAACCATATCTTCTTACTCTCAAATAGAAACTCAATCGCTGTTGATGTTTTGAGTTCTCTGCAGTACAGTATTAACTTAAAATATACTGTACAGTGGTACCTCAGGTTAAGTACTTAATTTGTTCCGGAGGTCCGTTCTTAACCTGAAGCTGTTCTTAACCTGAAGCACCACTTTAGCTAATGGGGCCTCCTGCTGCTGCTGGAGCACGATTTCTGTTCTCATCCTGAAGCAAAATTCTTAACCTGAAGCACTATTTCTGGGTTAGCGGAGTCTGTAACCTGAAGCGTATGTAACCTGAAGCGTATGTAAGCCGAGGTACGACTGTATACTCTTTCCAAAGTGCATATAAATGCCGTTTTAAGACACTGTATTAGATTAAATGGCAGATTTATTAGAGAAACATTTGTCACTATTAGTTGCAGCTAAACAGAAGCCCTAGCTGTCAGCATTAGTATGTGGTGGAGATGGGTTTTCTCATCCCTTGAGCTGGAAATACATCTGTTTTCAGTTGTGGGTGAATTTCAGATAGTGGTAGTCTTTGTAGTATGGCTGACTGTATTCCAAGCAATGAGGCATTTGGAAACAAAGAAAGGATAATTGTCTAAGTATGAGCATGAGAGCTGATGGGCTGTTTTACATGTTACTCAATGTGGTTTAAAAAAATCACATGTTGTAGAGTTTAGGCCTGGCACCCTCATAACCCACTCTGGCCATTTGAAGCGAAGTATAATTTGGATTGCATGTGTAATCTGTCTACATCAGGTAAAGGTAAAGGGACCCCTGACCATTAGGTCCAGTCGTGACCGACTCTGGGGTTGCGGCGCTCATCTCGCTTTATTGGCTGAGGGAGCCGGTGTTTGTCCGCAGACAGCTTCCGGGTCATGTGGCCAGCATGACTAAGCCGCTTCTGGCGAACCAGAGTAGCGCACGGAAACACCGTTTACCTTCCCGCCGGAGTGGTACCTATTTATCTACTTGCACTTAGTGCTTTCGAACTGCTAGGTTGGCAGGAGCAGGGACCGAACAATGGGAGCTCACCCCGTCGCAGGGATTCGAACCGCCAACCTTCTGATCGGCAAGCTCTAGGCTCTGTGGTTTAACCCACAGCGCCACCTGCGTCCCTTCTACATCAGGTACCCAACATATATTGTGGATTACAACTCCCCTCAACACCAGGTAGCAGGGCCAATGCTCAAGAATAATGTGTTGTAGTTCACAGCCTCTAGAGGGCGCCACACAGGCTACCACTCGTATGCATGACATTGCCCGATTTATGTATGACATACCAGATTAGCATAATCAAAGCACACCAGAACAAAGATAGATGGAAGGAAATCAGCAAATATCGAGCATGCAAGTTGCATGCTCAAGTTACATACCACTTCCTACAGGTGATGGAGCACATGCCATCAGAATTTCAATACTGAACAATGTCTGGCCATCCCTACATGGGTGAATAAATGGACAGGAGAATGTAGCCCATTGGGATGGGCCAAATTAGCCATTTCCTTGCACGTAGCTAAGTTCAGCTGACAATTCATAAAATGCTGCTATAGTTTCCATTTGATGACTATTGCTCCGCTTCTGCTGTTAACTGATCTTGGTACTGATTGCACAACTGGACATGCTGTAGGGCAGAGGTTGACCCAACTCCCATCTGCCTTTTCCACCATGGCCAATACCCAGGAATGATGGGATATGTAGTTCATCAACATCTGGATGATTTGCTATGCTTGCTGTGGGGCTTAAACAGTTAAAATACTTTTACAAGTAGCACTCTGCTTCATTTCTTGCCTAAGGTAAAGGTAAAGGAACCCCTGACCATTAGGTCCAGTCGTGACCGACTCTGGGGTTGCGACGCTCATCTCACTTTACTGGCCGAGGGAGCCGGCGTACAGCTTCCGGGTCATGTGGCCACATGACTAAGCCGCTTCTGGCGAAGCAGAGCAGTGCACGGAAACGCCGTTTACCTTCCCACCGGAACAGTACCTATTTATCTACTTGCACTTTGACATGCTTTCGAACTGCTAGGTTGGCAGGAGCAGGGACTGAGAAACGGGAGCTCACCCCGTCGCGGGGATTCGAACCGCCAACCTTCTGATCGGCAAGTCCTAAGCTCTGTGGTTTAATCCACAGCGCCACCCGCGTCCCTTTACAAGTAGCACTCTGCTTCATTTCTTGCCTACTATGCCATTAATTTCTGCTAAAAGAGTGAATTGTCCTAAATTGCTAATATGCTGTTGAGCTTATGTCCAGCCTGCAGGCATCTCACGGGCATCTGATTGGCCACTGTGAGAACAGATGCAGTACTAGATGGGCCAGTGGCCTGATACACCAGGCTCCTCTTCTGTGGTAATTTACTTTTTAAAAAAGGAAATAATAATATGCTTTTAAGTCATTCCTAGATGAAAATTTTAAATAGTTTCCTGCTGCCACCTAGTGTGTGAGAAGAAAACTATCCTTAAGTTTCTAAATAACGGTGTAGCACAGGTATCCCCAAACTCGGCCCTCCAGATGTTTTGGGACTACAATTCCTATCATTCCTGACCACTGGTCCTGTTAGATAGGGATGATGGGATATACTGTAGTGTACCTCATCCCTGCAAAGTACCGATCCCCATAAAGGTCAAGGACTAGAACAGAAAACCACACAACATCACCTTAGATGTTATAATTATACAATTTATAAACTGTTCATCATTACAAAGTGGTCGTGGAAAGCTCTTTGTTCATTTACAGTTATATTGTTAGATTATTAGACTCATTAACTTTTGCAAATAGCGTATTTATTTGACTGCTGCATAATCTCATCTTTGATAGCTGTGACTTGATCTTCCAGTTGTCTCAGCTGATCAGCCTTGTTTTGTTTAATCCGGTTCAGCTCCTGTATCTTATTTTCTAAATCTGAAATTAAAAAAAGAAAACACCAGGTGGTTACGTACAATTAAGTAAATAAAATCCTTGTAAATCACTGCACCCCCCCAAAAAAAACCCCTGAGTTTCCAAACTTTCTTTTTTGAAGGACCTCTTTTTCATATTGGCTTGGCAGTCAAGGAACCTCTGCATTAGGTCTGCCATCTTGCAACCCAGACACCGGATATGGGCCTTTAAATCTCCTGGGGCAAGGAGGGAGGCGGAATAATGCAGCTATAGTTCCTTTTCATTTCGCAGTCCTGTCTTCCACACCCGCTTCCCTCCCTTGGTTAGCAGAAACTCTGATCTGAGGACATAAGAAGACTGGCATGTTCTCTCCCTCCTGGTCTTTTGTTCGGGAGCTTCAAAAGCTTTCTTCTGTCCGAACATCACAGCAACAAATGCCAACAGACTTAGGGATCTGCAGAGTTTGCGCAGTTGTGTTAACAGACCTCAGCAACTCAGCATTTTGGCTAATCTACTTTATTTACATATAAACACACACAGAGCAATGCAACATGGCTCCCTCTCTCTCTCTCTAGCATCAGACAGCAAAGAGAGAAAGAACAAAGGACAATAGTCCCACTTCACGGAACACAGTAACACAAACATCCTGTCTCCGTCACTTCCCACTCTGTGGAGTCAAAACATACACCGTCATGTGATAGACAAAAACCCCATGACTGCAATCACGGAGCAGGAATTCTAACAGTAAGTACAGTGGTACTTTGGTTTACGAACTTAATCCGTTCCAGAAGTCCGTTCTTAAACCAAAGGGTTCTTAAACCAAGGTGTGCTTTCCCATAGCAGCGGGGGACTCAATTTACAAATGGAACACACTCAACAGGAAGCGGAACACACTCAACAGGAGCTTCCAAGGCAAAGTTCACAAACTTAATCCAAGTTGTTCATAAACTAAGCTGTTCTTAAACCAAGGTACCACTGTAATTGGCTTTCTCCACTGAGCCACTATTTTGTACCTTGCTCATATTGGTGCATCTCAATATATTGCACAAGCATGGAATCTCCCTACCCCTGACCCAGAACATTCCCTGTGGCCGTGTATTGTAGGAAAAGGCCAGTGGTGGCAGACAACCTATATTCTGGGATGTTTTTCCACCACTCCTGATATTCTCATTGAGGGACCCCCAATAATTCACTGAGGAACATGCAAGAATCCTTGAGTGGGTATGTAAATGCAATATATATACCTGCTATTCTTTTCATTTTCTTTTCAGTCTCTTTAGCCAGTTTCTCAGCCTCATTTTTCAACCGATTCAGTTTCTCTAAGGTTTCCAAAGGAAGGCCTTTGGCTTTGAGCTTTTCTTGTAAACCGGCATATTCTTTTTTAAGATTAGCAAATTCCTGTAACGACAATATTTCCCAATGAAAATTGTTGTTGTTTTTTATACCTCTGCTACGAAATTTAGTTGTCTGGGTTTGCTTGCTTGCTTTTTAAAGGTTTAATCAAGTAACAATTTTTACGGCCAAAAAATAAGCATTGTCACTGAAGAAAAAATACCACTATGGAAGAAAAATATACTATTTCTGGCAGTAAAAAATAAATAAAAATCTCAATTAGTAATCTAACTTGTTAAGAAAGAGGGAGAGTCCCACTATCTTATTTGACTTTCACCTTCAGACTTCGTTAATGCTGCTGTTATACATAAATTCAAAACAAAAAGCAAACCAGAATAGCCTTCTGACTTTTATTTTGTGAATTCCAACACAGAGAGTAAAGATCTCAGGTCAATCAGAATCTGAATGAAATTAAAGTGGATTACTGGCACACAGCTAACATTTTATTCTTGCAGGGGTCCTGGCTTGTTTGAAAGGCCCGTGACAGATGTAGATTCTCTTCCTTTTCTGCCACGATGATAACAGGTTGAGATTATTACAGCATGTAATTGGTTGTACTCTACTCAAATACAGTATCCCGGCTTTTGCACTTATTTCTTTCCACTAGGGATTATACAAGGGATGCTTGAGCCAATGATATATTTGCCTACTTCATGAATTGATTAAAATATTTTATTTGCAACAAACCAAAATGGTTTGTGTATCTGAAGAAGTGTGCATGCACACGAAAACTCATACCAAGAACTAACTTAGTTGGTCTTTAAGGTGCTACTGGAAGGAAAAAAAAATTTTTTTGTTTTGACTATGGCAGACCAACACGGCTACCTATCTGTAACTGAAACCAAAATGGTGTTAGAGATAGGACAATATATAAGGCTTAAGGCCAATTGAGATGTCAATCCCCACCCCCATTTTAGCCACAAAATGAGCCCCTCCATTTGACATGTCATGATATGGAAAATTCTAGTCAATCCCATACTGAGACTATGCTTGTGTTGAACTCGTGATGTCAGAAATTTGCAACAGGTTGAGGTCATTTACTTTTTAAATTTCCTTCAGCCTAGGTTCGCTGGTGATCTGCATGTAGAGTAATTCAGTGCCTTTAACTGTAGCATTTGTCTGGGTTTTTTTTACACAGTTGCCAGTGTGAAGAACCCAATTTTGGGTGTTCTTTAGGTGGGATTCTCAGAACATAAATGTAAAGGTAAAGGGACCCCTGACCATTAGGTCCAGTCGCGGATGACTCTGGGGTTGCGGTGCTCATCTCGCTTTATTGGCCAAGGGAGCCGGCGTACAGCTTCCAGGTCATGTGGCCAGCATGACTAAGCCGCTTCTGGCAAACCAGAGCAGCGCACAGAAACGCCTTTTACCTTCCCGCCGGAGTGGTACCTATTTATCTACTTGCACTTCGACATGCTTTCAAATTGCTAGGTTGGCAGGAGCAGGGACCGAGCAACGGGAGCTCACCCAGTCGCGGGGATTCGAACCGCCGACCTTCTGATCGACAAGTCCTAGGCTCTGTGGTTTAACCCACAGTGCCACCCGCGTCCCTCTCAGAACATAACCCCTGCGTAAATTGTGAGCTTACAGCATTACCTTATTAGTTGCTACAGCTAGATTCTGTGCTTTTTCGGCCTCTGATTTAGCATTGGTGACTTGGCCCCTGCTCATCTGCAGTTTTGTCTTCAGGGAAGCGATTTCATCTTCCAGCTCTGACTGCTTTTCTGAAAAGTCCACTAATTCATCATCCGTCTTGTTCATTTGGTCCGCAGCCTGCAGAAGAATCAGCATGTAATCAACGGGATGCTTGTAACTCATTAGCCAACAAGACAATTTTAGAGGAGACCAACTGAAATCAATGGGCTTTAGTTACTTAGGCCCAGTGATTTCAATGGGTCTGGTCCTTCAGATGCACAAAACAGACTAAGCAAGGATTCCATACGATGGGAGGTACATTTTTTAAATAGCAAATCAAGTTAGCAAGTTAATAAATTAACAGGGCATGGGGGGATGTCTCCTAAAAGCTGGCATGCTTTTAAAAAAATGCATTTTAACATTGTTATAACCCATCCTGGTACCTGCTGGTGAAGGATTTTTAAAATACAAAAATCACAGATTTATGTAGAAATGGGATAGAACAGACTTATGGAGGAGCACATATAAAACTGTCCTGGTATAAAAAATTATTTTCCTCTGTCAGCACCAGTTTGGGATGGAACATTGCTATCTAAGCAACTCATTCCACCAGGCTATTCCCACCCACCTGACTGATATGGCCCACAAAGTTGAGACAGGAATAAGCTCCAAAATGGGAATGGTAAGGGCTTAATCAACAGGAGCCATGTGGGAGTTGGCGCCTGGTCCACCCCACTACCATGGGGTGGTTCAAAGTTCAGAGAAATAACTGTGATAAAGGGAGTCTTTTGAAAGCGGAAAATACTTGGCAGCTTCATCCTGCCCTCCCCCCTTTAAGACAGAAATATGTGAAAACACGTGGCAAAAAGAACAAGAGCAATTTTGTTATTTGCAGAAGCTGATAGGAATACTATGATGCAATACATCAATAACTTATTAAAAAGAAAAACCCACAGACTGCTTTGATAATGGGTTGAAGCCAATTGAATGAAAAACTGGAAGCCTAAGAAAATAAATGTTAGTGAAATTCTCTTGTTTGCACATTCTCTTACTCGCTTTTGAAAAGTCTGTGATGAAAGTTAACTGTAAAGAGGATACCTTTGCGATTTTTGTTTTGGTTTCTTCTATTGTTCCATTTAACTTTGCAAAGTCATCTCTGGTTTGCCGTTGAATATTTTCAATGTCTTTCAAGCTGCTTATCAATTCATCAGGTGTTGGGAGACCTTTTGCTACTTTCCTAAGTAATAAAAAAACCCAGATCTTCTGAAGTATAAGAAAGGCACTGAGATATAGATAGACGGTTAGATATAGATATGCAACACACACACACACACACACACAGAGAGAGAGAGAGAGAGAGAGAGAGAGAGAGAGAGAGAGCTCTAACAAACAATAGGTTTTTGCCGCAAGGAGCTTACAATAAAAATAGAGGATGAAAGAGAGTGGCAAGAACATTAGTATAAGACTACATTTATAGAATGTTTAGATGAGTTCACATCGGTCTACCCATTGTGGGGCTGAAAATGCACTTCAGAATGTAAAACAAAGGCAGACAGATATAAAATTTTCTATGATTTAGGGATAGTTTCCAAATCACAGACACAACACGGTGGTCCAAAAGTTAGCCAAAGGCTACCTGAGAGATTGTTGGGGGTGGCATGAATGCTGTTCTACTGACTGGGTCATAAGCGCAGCATTTATGTCCATGAAGGACCACCCAATATACCAGTGGAAAACTCACTGGAGTACATGTACCGCTGGTGGTAGGGCCCAAAGCAGGGAGTTCCATGGGCATGTTGAGGGCGCAGGATGGGGCTCCCTTGGATTTACAGGATCCAAAACACTCTTGTTCCTCTGATATTCCCGTGAATCAGAACTGAGAGTATATCAGGCCTGGAGCTGGCATAGCTAATTTCCCTCCCCTTACACTCAATGGGGAGGTGGAATGAGGAAAGGGACAACTGAGAAAAAGCTACTCCTTTGTTATGTACTGAGTTGAATAGGATCCAAAATGCAGCAGTCTGATTGGTCCTAGAACAATAGGATTCAGAATGCAGCAGTCTGATTGGTCCTGATTGGAGCCACCCAATCCAGCTCCAGATGGAAGTGAATCCACAACCTGATTGGCCTACAGGAGAATTCCGGAATTAGCCAATCACGTGCAGCCCATTGTGTAAATAATGTATATAAAGCAGATACTTTGGGGGAACTTTCATTCCTCCTCACCACTATGAGCTGAATAAAGAGCATGAAATCCACTCTTGACTCCGAGTATATCTCATCCTTCATCTCCGATTCAGCCTGGAAGCAGTCAGCATGGCTTTGAATAGCAGTTGCTCAGCCACATCCAATCTCTCCCACCCAATGGCAGGACTGTAAAGGAAGACAATCTTGTACTTACTCAGCTTCTTGTGCTTTCGCCAATAGTCCCTGGACCTCTTCCATTTGCTCACTTAACCCATTCACCTCTGTCGGGGAGACCTCGCAGTGTGTCATGAGGCTCTTGAGTTTGTCGAGCACCATGGTTAGCTCTTGGGGAGACCCTGGCAACTGGAGGCCCAGGACATAGTTTGCAACTTTCTCTATGTCTTCTGGTGGGGCACTCTCCTCTTGGAAAAGCGGAGAAAGAACAGTTTAAGTCCCAACATCCTTGGTCTAACATATAATATGAATATACAGATATATCTTGGGAGAAAAGCAATGACAAACCTAGACAGCATCTTAAAAGCAGAGACATCACCTTGACAACAAAGGACCGTATAGTTAAAGCTATGGTTTTCCCAGTAATGATGTATGGAAGTGAGAGCTGGACCATAAAGAAGGCTGATCGCCGAAGAATTGATGCTTTTGGATTATGGTGCTGGAGGAGACTCTTGAGAGTCCCATGGACTGCAAGAAGATCAAACCTATCCATTCTGAAGGAAATCAGCCCTGAGTGCTCACTGGAAGGACAGATCCTGAAGCTGAGGCTCTAATACTTTGGCCACCTCATGAGAAGAGAAGACTCCCTGGAAAAGACCCTGATGTTGGAAAAGATGGAGGGCACAAGGAGAAGGGGACGACAGAGGACGAGATGGTTGGATAGTGTTCTCGAAGCTACCAGCATGAGTTTAACCAAACTGCGGGAGGCAGTAGAAGACAGGAGTGCCTGGCGTGCTCTGGTCCATGGGGTCATGAAGAGTCGGGCATGACTAAACGACTAAATGACAACAACAGATATATCTAAGACAGGTGGATCAAAAAATGGGTTTCGAGCATACTTGCCTAAGAGAAAGTTCTTCAATCTCTTGATGAGCTCTTTGATGTTTTCTCTTTCCCTTTCTATTTGATCTTTATTTTTCTCCAGCTCTTCAGCCATCAGCGAGGCTTTCTTTTTGGTATCCCCAGTCATTTTCCTTATGCTTTCAATCTGTGAGTGTAGATAGATATGTAGACAGATATTTAAATAATGAACTGATCTCTTTAAAGTTTAACTTTCCCTGACAAAGCAAATTCATATTTCCTAAACCTGTTTCTACATCTCACATCCCTAACTGATAAGATGGTTCCATTGGGTGTAATAACGCCATTTGTTTTTGTAACTTCTGGGTCTGGAATTCTCTAAGCCATAGTTAAGGAGCCTAAGGGTTGGGTCGTTCATTCATTCATTTTATTGGTATGCCATTTCCCCACAAAAAACAACCATGCTCAGAAGCGGCTTACAACAAAGAAACAGGGACTACGAAAACAAAGTCATAATAAGATAGCAAAACGAAAATGTAGTAGCATACAAAAACCTACATTTCAATACTGTAGATATAATAAGATACTGGCATATCTTGGGGAAAATTAGAATTTTGGAAAAACCTTTTGTAGCTCAAATGTGCTATGTTCAATAAGTTTACATTGAAACACACAAGATTGCTGTTACATGCGGTACCTTCTCTTCAGATCCTTGCATTTGGTTGGTCAAGTTATTTAACAACAGGACTGTCTGACGTCCTTCTCTGATAGCATTTGTAGAAAGAGGGAGTGCTCCATTACAGTTTGGGCCGCCACAATGTCTGTTTCCCTGGCTATCTCGGCATAAAGCCCCACCACAATCTGACACACCGCAAGGCAAGTTTCCTGGTAACCCACATATCTGCATCGAAACAAATGTACTGGTTGAAGGAAGCAATAATACAACATGATATTAATGAAATGTGCTAGAAGAGAACTCGAAAACGTTACATTTGTATGCTCTTCATCTACCTCAGAAAGGTGAAATATGAAGCCTTCTTTTAAATTAATGGGTTTTCAAAAACTTTCTACCTTGAGAGAACCCTGCCCACATTGATTTGCAAAGCAATGTATGGATTACGTAGGGCTGCCATATGTCAGGATTTTCCCAGAACTTCAAAGGCGGAATCGATGTCTGGGCGGGAACTTCCGCAAGGTGGCGCTTTGTCCTGGAGCTTAGGCAAGTCAACAACAAAGATTGCGTTTTTGTAGAAAAAAGCTCAACAACTTTCAGGGTGTGCACAATGCACTAACTAGGCCTGTTGTGCCTCATTGTAATCTAATGTGAATTGAGATTTGCTGTGCAGCTGCATTTTGCAAAAGAAAAGAGAAGAAGTGTCACATTTAACTTGTTCCACACTTTGGAACACAACCAAGTTTCCCCTGCAGCAGAAGCTGTATGGTGGTAAACGCCCAGCGATGTAGCCATTGTAGACCCATTGAAGTTAACAGACATGACTAACTTACAACCATTCATTTCAATCGTTCTAGGACGAGTGTTGGATACAACCCATAGGCCCGGATTCAACTAACCTAGCATGCTAGCGGAAGCCAATGCAACAGGGCTTTCCCTTTCCCCTTCTCCCCACACCTCTCCCCAATCTGCTCTGGAGGGTCAGGAGAACCCGCAGAAGAGTGCATTGGTAGAGGGGAGGGGTGATAATTCAGTTTTGCAAGCAGAAATGCTTGCACTGACAGAACAATCGGAAGATTGTGATGTTGAATTCCTCCCAAAGTCTCTAAGGACAGCATTACTAATGTTTCCAATGAGAAACCCTTTAAAAAGTTTCTATGGCACTCCAGAACACTGGACACAATGATAAAAGCATTTTCTTCACTTGCAGACGTTAAACCCTGTCCACACCAGACATGCATTCCTAGTAGTAACTGTGAAGAAGCATTTTTCTTATTTATACATTTCAGTATGAACCACATTTACCACAGAATATGACTTGTTGGGGTTTAATGGGGCTCACTTTCAAGAAAAAATGCAGAGTTCTGCCGCTATGGTTTACAGGTTGGCTTAATTTGTTTTCACAATTTATGCCCCTCTTTATTGGGTCAAAGCCTTCCAAACTGGCTAAGAACCTATTTTTTCAGGGCAATTTACACAATAAAACAAATACATATGATGTCTCACCAGCCATGCTGTGATGGCTGAATTATTCATTATGAGCAGTAAAGTTATACTTCCTGTGAGGAACTAATACTTACCTTTTCATTTAGATGTTGAATATCTGAAGTGTTGAACAACTTCAGCTGCCCCAATGCAGCACTTTCTTTTGAAACTAAATCATCTAACATGCGAAATGTATTACTCCTGGTTTTTCCTCCATGTGTTAGGACAGACTTTGAGCCACTGATTCTCTCTCCGGCCGACAACATTATTTGGTAATAATTATTTATTTTGTTGAGGGAATCTGAATCAAATGACAATGTTACTTGCCTCTTTTCACTTCATATATTGAAGATTAGACCCACTGAAATAAATGGGCTCTGCTCTTTGAGATCCCAACTCAGGGTGTGTGAGGTGTCACTGAAGGTAGTAGCTGTTGCCAGGATCATGGTGTGTGAGGAGGAGTTTAAACCCTTTCCTCCTCTATCACAGGTCTGATGAAAATCATCCAGACCCTACCCAAAGCTGCTATCAGCCCTGGGATGGAAGTTTGCACTGGCACTCCTGGGGTAATAGCAGTTTCAGAGAGATAATTTCCCCAATACTGTGGCGGGAGGAGGAAAGAGTTAATCCACTTTCCCTTGCACCACGGTTCTAACAAAAAAGGGGTCCTACAATAGCCATGTGGGATGCGGGTAGCACTGTGGGTTAAACCACAGAGCAGGGGCTTGCCAATCAGAGGTTCAGTGGTTCGAATCCCCGCAACGGGGTGAGCTCCCATTACCCGGTCCCTGCTCCTGCCAACCTAGCAGTTCAAAAGCACGTCAAAGTGCAAGTAGATAAATAGGTATCGCTCCAGCGGGAAGGTAAACGGCATTTCCGTGCGCTGCTCTGGTTCGCCAGAAGCGGCTTAGTCATGCTGGCCACATTACCCAGAAGCTGTACACCGTTTCCCTTGGCCAGTAAAGCGAGATGAGTGCCGCAACCCCAGAGTCGGCCACGACTGGACCTAATGGTCAGGGGTCCCTTTACAATAGCCATTGAGAGTGAAACACACACATACGCTTTTGTACACTTTATCTGCTTAAAACATAGCTAGGTCATGCTTCTCTATCCCCCCCCCCCCAATTCAGAGAAGAATGCATAAAAACATAGAATTTCAATAAAAAATGACAGGATAGATGTGGATTGTGTACACTGCTTTCGAAACTGGTGGTGGATGCAAAGTAAATGGGAGTGTGTACACAGCCATGCACACACAACTTCAAGTGATGCATTTAGCATCAAGTGATGCATTTAAACTAGATGCATTTAACACATATGTAGGCAAACTAAGGCCCGGCGGTCGAATCCGGCACAATCACCTTCTAAATCCGGCCCGTGGACAATCCGAGAATCAGCATGTTTTTACATGAGTCGAATGTGTCCTTTTATTTAAAATGCACCTCTGGGTTATTTGTGGGGCATAGAAATTCGTTCATTCCCCCCCCCCTCAAATAGTCTGGCCCCCCACAAGGTCTGAGGGACAGTGGACTGGCCCCCTGCTGTAAAAGTTTGCTGACCCCTGATTTAGCATTTAGTTTATACAGTAGTCAAACGTAGAAACACAAAGCAGTGTTTGCATCCATGCCTGGTGCCGCACTCACGGTGAAACAGAATTTGATGTGCATGATCATCACTCGTCTTTCCCACTTCTGTGGGCATGACAGAATAATCTGAGACTCTTACTTGCTTTCGACCAAAACTCTTCAGGGGAAACTGAAGCTTACATGGGTTTCCCACCCACACACCCCAGTTCCAGTTGTGGTCAAGTGGAATACACCCAGAGTTGCGGACTTCTTTTGATTTCAAAGGAATTCACTTGCAATGAAGGCTGCAGTCCAGTGCCCAGTTTCTGAGAAGGAACCTATACTGAACACAGTGGGTCCTAAGGTAAAGGTAAAGGGACCCCTGACCATTAGGTCCAGTCGTGACCGACTCTTAGGTTGCAGTGCTCATCTCGCTTTATTGGCTGAGGGAGCTGGCATACAGCTTCCGGGTCATGTGGCCAGCATGACTAAGCCGCTTCTGGCGAACCAGAGCAGCGCACGGAAACGCCCTTTAACTTCCCACCGGAGTGGTACCTATTTATCTACTTGCACTGTGTGCTTTCGAACTGCTAGGTTGGCAGGAGCAGGGACTGAGCAACGGGAGCTCACCCCGTCACGGGGATTCGAACCGCTGAACTTCTGTTCCACAAGCCCTAGGCCCTGTGGTTTAACCCACAGTGCCACCTGCGTCCCATATACAGTGGGTCCTACTTCTAAGCAACCATGCATGTGATTGCATTGCACGGCTCCTCCTTTGCTCCTCGGTTAAATGGGTTTGCAAAGGACTAAACTGGATTGACATTAATTGCATGAGTGCAATTAACACGCACGTTAAAAAAAGAACATAAATGAAACATGAGCTGCAGAGGGGCCTGAGCATTCCTGGGATCACAGGACCCAGGCAGAGGAAATGGTGAATTCTCAGATTTAGCTTGCTTTCTGAAACAACGCAACTTCGTTAAATTTGGAATGACTGAAACTATATCGCTATGGGACATTCAAGCTGCTCAAGAAGACTAGTAACCGAGTTTTCACCTTGATAAATTAAGTGTTTCAATTTAAATATAAATTCTGAAGGTCTGAAACCTCTGCACTACAAGGGGTTGTGGTTCCCCCCACCCCCATGTAATCTAATAAAGTTTAATTATTGGCGCTTCCTACCTTGGAGGTGCATGTAATGATTCCTTTGATGCAGCTCAGACATCTTTTGCAGGGTTTCAGACAGATGCTCAGCATCTTTCCTAATGCCTTCTATCATACTGCTGAGGTCAGGTAACTGGTCCAGAAAGTCAGGTTGCCGATACATTTCAGAAACCTTTTGTCTAAAAAGAACAACAACAGATCAGCAGCCACCTAAGATTTAGGGCAAGAACTGCATTTTGCCTAAATGTAGCATCCTAACCTAGCACACTAATGGGCTTTTACTAGTCTTGACTATATTCCTGGGAAATCACAGCATCTTGAACCCAACAGTTTTTGGACAGGATTCCTGCTTTGAGCAGGGAGGCAGCTGCACTAGATGGTTTCCAAGTTCCCTTCAAACTCCTAAATTCTACATTTTCTGTTACTGAATCTAGATGCACATCACTTTAGCTTGTTTTGAGGAGTGGCATTCTTTTTTGTACTTTCTGTATTTGGCAGATTAAATATCTACATTGACATGGGTATGACATAAGGGATGGAAGCATCTGTCAGTTTCAGTCTTCTCAGTTTCTCATTTATCTCATTTATCTTATCTTCTCCTTTATCTTAAATTCAGCTCTCTACATTTCTGCAGCAATCTGCGATTTAAAAATAATTCTTCGTCAAAATTCTTCAGCATTTTAGTGTTAATTTCTCCTAATAAACACATCCTTGTATGCAGTTTTGACAGATGTGAAAATTTGTTGAGCAATTTTGCTTAATATGCCGCTGGAGTGGTACCTATTTATCTACTTGCACTTTGACGTGCTTTTGAATTGCTAGGTTGGCAGGGGCTGGGACCGAGCTACGGGAGCTCACCCTGTCGTGGGGATTCAAACCGCCGACCTTCTGATTGGCAAGCCCAAGAGGCTCAGTGGTTTAGACCACAGCTCCACTCGCGTCCCCTGGGTGCTGAGGCCTGGTCAAAAGAGAAGCTTTGGCAGCGTTCTTCCTCTAGGTCCCTCAGTTGCTCATTCCCATTTCCCTGTACCTTAGTTTTTGAACTGAATGAGCAAGTGATGTAAAAAGACAAGCAAAGGACCCTGCTGGAGCTTTTGTTATTCTTCACGCTACAGGATGGGTGGATTAAGAAGCCCCCTTTATGCCTCAGCATGGGTGAAAGCAGCTGAACTGAGTATTTTTGGAGGAGGAACAAGATGTGCAGCATTTTAGGGAGCTGAATTTGGACCCAAGCTTTCAGTAGCTTCTTCACAGCCTGTGACCTGAGACCATGCTTAAATATCTGTTAAATGATGAGCAAATGAACAACTCCTGTCTAAGGAAATGCATCTCACCGAATGTAGTCATGATCCTTCTTCATGCTCAACAGCACCTCTGGCAAGAGGGTGGGGCTTTTTAGGATTCTTTCTATTTCAGAAATTGTATCTTCATGGCCTTTGAGGTCTACATCACAGCCAGGCATTGTCTGTCTCTTATCTCCCAGTGTTGCGGCAAACCTCATTAATTTTTGGATTTTCTGAGACAGGGAAGTAATGGCGTTATCCCACTGATCAAAACAAACGTGGCAGCGGCGGCAGGAAGGGAATTCCTGGTTGTAGCCCCGAGCACATTGGTCACAGAATCTTCCAGTGACCCCAACACGGCAGTTGCAAGCTCCTGTGTCTTTATCACACCCGGGTGTCAGAGTGCCGTCCTTGCTACACTTACACGCTGGCAAGGGGGGTGAAAGCACAATATGTTATAATTGCTGATAATTGACTAATGAAGTCATTACAATTATAATTACAGTACATTTATATGCCACTTAATTTCCAAGATGGTTTCTAAGCTGTTTGTACATGCAGAACAGATTGCAAAAAAATATACAGTCATATCTTGGAAGTCGAATGGAATCCGTTCCGGAAGTCCGTTCGACTTCCAAAATGTTTGGAAACCAAAGTGTGGCTTCTGATTGGCTGCAGGAAGCTCCTGCAGCCAATCGGAAGCCCCGTCGGATGTTCGGGTTCCAAAGAACATTCACAAAATGGAACACTCACTTCCAGGTTTGCGGTGTTCAGGAGCCAAAACGTCCGAGTACCAAGGCGTTCAGGATCCAAGGTAAACACGCTTAATTAAAATACACAGTAAAAAAAAATCATCCAGACCTTAAAATAAATACCCGCAATTGGAATGTATAAGTTATATGTTAGAGAAACAGGATAGAAACAGAATAAGGTCATTCATTCATTCATTCATTTAATGTATATCCTGCCTAATTTTTAGAGGAAACTCAGGGCAGCTTACTCATCAAAATCTGACAATATAAAAATGCACAGCAATCTTTAGAGCTAAACTCAATCAAAAAGTCAAAGTATTAACATAAAAAACCCTAAAAGAACAATACAAATTCTAAAATAGTCATCAAAATAATTATTAAAAAATCAGAGTAAACTAGCAAATAAATAATCAGATTTTTAAAACCAATATACGGAAGAAAGAAGTCCTTAATGTACCCAGGTCCCAAGCTGTTTAAGGCCTTAAAGGTCCACCAGGACAGATCACACAAAACTAGCATGATGGAATAAAAATATATAGCACGTATAAGCATATTGTACTGGTTGTCATTTCTGAACGATTTTCATGGACAGTCCCTTCTGGAGTGCATTACAGTACTCCAATCTGAAGGTTCCCTGAGACCATTCCTTATGTGGAAGCAAGACTGGAAGGAATTAAGATAATCAATTTCATCTACATCTTGCATTACAATCCACTCATTCGCTTGCCCCCCAAAAGAGTTGCTAGACATTAATAATAATGATAATTTATATCTTGTACTTCCTCCCAAAGGAGCCTAAGGAGGCAAACATAAAAGCAACTAAACAATACAATTAAAAATAAAATAAAGACATCTATAAACATCTAAAACAATGCAATGATTGTTCAAATCTGAGGGGTACAAATATTCTGTTTTCAATTAAAAGAATGTTAGGATTTCTGCTACATACTGCCACAGTACTTACAGAAACAATGGATTTGAGAATCACCAAAATAATTTTCATCGCATGCGTCACAACGTCTTCCAGTATAGCCCACTTTACACAGACATTGACCTGTGAGCTGCAAAAAGACTCTACAGTGAGAAACTGGCTTAACGGACTCCCTGCCTTCTTTGCAATTTGCCCCCCTATGCTACTTAAACTGCCAACTCATATGTATGTGAGCACTTCTTTTCAAGGGGGTTTTCTGATCTCTAGCTCTGAAAAAACCCTAAAAACTTGCTCTTATTTTTGCATTTCCATCAGCAAAGCAAGAACAGTTTCTTTTCAGAAGGTGTGTGTTTTCAGATTACTGTCTTAAAGGGCAGGTGTGTTTTTTTTTTAAAAAATAAAGATTTTCTTTGTTTACAAAAGTATGTGCATTGTCTCTTTTCTCAGGCTGCAAAGTCTTTTCTGTATATCGGTTACATATGATGTGAGACGGGACGCGGGTGGCGCTGTGGGTAAAAGCCTCAGCGCCTAGGGCTTGCCGATCGAAAGGTCGGTGGTTCGAATCCCCGCGGCGGGGTGCGCTCCCGTTGCTCGGTCCCAGCGCCTGCCAACCTAGCAGTTCGAAAGCACCCCCGGGTGCAAGTAGATAAATAGGGATCGCTTTCTAGCGGGAAGGTAAACGGCGTTTCCGTGTGCGGCTCTGGCTCACCAGAGCAGCGATGTCACGCTGGCCACGTGACCCGGAAGTGTCTCCGGACAGCGCTGGCCCCCGGCCTCTTGAGTGAGATGGGCGCACAACCCTAGAGTCTGTCAAGACTGGCCCGTACGGGCAGGGGTACCTTTACCTTTACCTTTATGATGTGAGACATTAGTGTTGCCTAACTGAGACATCCCTGCCCCGCTCCTGCTTGCACGCAAGTAGCAGTTGGCAGGCTGCTCCGATAGGCAGCATGAAGCCTCCCTTCACAGCTTAGTTGCTGGGGTCAGGGAAGGTGGAAGCAGCCCAGAAACTGCATCTTAGAGCCCCTGCACCACCATCATATGGGGACTTCCGAGCAGCTCCTGAGCAGCCAGCCAGAGCCAACTGCTCTGGGCTGCTGAGACTGCCACTGCTGCATTTCCCAGGGACATTAGATGAAATCCGGGGACATTCTGGGGTTGGAATTTGTCCGGGGACTTATTCGCAAATCCAGGGACTGTCCCTGGGAAACGGGGATGTCTGGTAACCCTATCCCGGCCCACTGTTTGAGAAACAGCGGGTAAGAGGAAATCCTGAAGACAGGCATTAAAATTTAGCGACATTATAATTTATAAATGGAGAATCAGCTCAACGGCCTTGCCTGATCACATAAGTTGTTCTGGGAATGTCTTGGATTGCAGTCACAGATGCGACATCCGGTTCCCTGGATCATGTTCCAGTAGCCAGCAGCACACTGGTCACACTTGGCCCCTACCACATGAGGCAAGCAAGGGCATATTCCCGTCATCTGATCACACATGCAAAAGCCATTTCCAGATGGGCATTTCACTGGGTCCACACCCAAAGGGTTGCAGTCACATTCTGTAAAGATAATAGTAAATTATGGGGGGAAATCCCTTTAAAAAAAAAGCAATGTTCTACTAGGAATTTAAGTTACCTTACATTGTAAACATCAATTTATCTGTAATAATAATAATAATAATAATAATAATAATAATAATAATAATAATAATAATAATTTATACCCTGCCCTCCCCAGCCAAGACTGGGCTCAGGGCGGCTAACAATCAATAATAAAAACAAGTTGATTAAAATACAACTTAAAAAACAAGATTAAAATACAACATTAAAACGCAGACTCTTCACAGGAGGAAGGAAAAAGAAAGAGGGGGAGGGAATCAAATTGATTCTAAGCCAAAGGCCAGGTGGAACAACTCTGTCTTACAGGCCCTGCGGAAAGAAATCAGATCCTGCAGGGCCCTGGTCTCATGAGGCAGAGCGTTCCACCAGGCCGGAGCCAGTGTTGAAAAGGCCCTGGCTCTGGTTGATCCAACTTTCTTAGGGCCCGGGATCACTAGGGTGTTGCTGTTTATGGACCTTGAGGCTCTCCGTGGGGCATACCGGGAGAGGCGGTCCCGTGGGTACAAGGGTCCTAGGCCGTGAACTCTGTTCTCAGCTTGTTCTCTTCCTTTCTGTCTAGTAGTTCTTTGTTCTTTACTTCCATCAGGGACATGTTCCCCTCTGCTTTCATCCCTTTCTAGTGGAGTTCCTTGGGGTTCAGTTTTTGGTCCCTCTGCTGTTTTCTCTACACGCTTCAGAATAGCATTCCTGCATCTTCTGTCCTTGACCAAAACCCCTTCCCCTCTGCTCAGTCCTGAATCCACATCTGCATCTCAAACATTTACCCTTGTGTGTCTCATTACCACCTCAGCTGCAATATGTCTGTTATGTAGTGAGTTGAATAGGATCCAAAATGCAGCAGTCTGATTGGTCCTAGAACAATAGAATTCAGAATGCAGCAGTATGATTGGTCCGCAGGAGCCACCCAATCCAGCTCCAGCTAGAAGTGAATCCACAACCTGATTGGCCTACAGGAGAATCCCGGAATTAGCCAATCACGTGCAGCCTATTTTGTAAATAATGTAAATAAAGCAGATATTGTGGGGGAACTTCAATTCCTCCTCACCACTATGAGCTGAATAAAGAGCAGGAAATCCACTCTCGACTCCGAGTATATTTCTATGTCCAAGACTGAAATTCTCTGAAACTTTCTTTCCCAGGGTGCCCTCTGTGTCCTTTGTTGTCATCACTATCCAGTCTGCCAACTAGGCATGAACCAGGTCAACAGGCTTCATCTCGGAGTCTTCCTGTCCTTCATTTCTTATATATCTGTCACTTCCGTTGTAATAGTGCTCCCTCCATAACAGACAAATTTGTTCCCGTGGCGCTGTGGGTCAGTGCATCTGGCTATTAACCAGAATGTTGGTTGCTTGAGCCCACCCAGGGATGGCTATAGTCAGAATTCATGTATTGTCGGGGGGGGGTTGGACTAGATGACCCTTGGGGTCCCTTCCAACTCTACAATTCTGTGAACTATATTAGAAACTGGCATGAAAGTGCCTATCCTGCAATGTCACATCAGAGTAGGTTAGGGATGGTGTCTTAAGCTCACAGGTGCATGTGTAAACCAGGTACCGCATTTTTCGCTCCATAAGATGCACCTGACCATAAGACGCACCTAGTTTTTAGAGGAGGAAAACAAGAAAAAAAATATTCTGAACGAAACAGTGGATGTATGATTTTTGTGGTTTATGCTGTGGCCATAGACATGTGATTTGACGGTGAGTTTGGGATAGCCCAGTGCAAAAATCCTGAGGATCCATGTGGTTCCGTGCTTTGTAACCACGTTTTTGCGCCATTAGGGCCCCACAAAACAGTGGGTGCCTGATTTTTTGGGTGCAGGCTGTAGCCATGGACATGCGATGTGATCTGATGGTGAATTTGGGGTGACCCAATGTAAAAATTGTGAGGATCCATGGGCTTTTACCTCCCCCCTCCCAGGCAGCCTCCTTTATCGCTAGCATCCCTTATCTCTCTCCCGATCACTTAACGATCAGCTGCTTCCTTTCAACACTCCCTTCCCTCTTGTTTGCCTTAGTCTCTTTTCCTTAGCTGGAGCAGTTTTTTGCTCCTCCTTTTCTTCTAATTTCTCTCCTTATTGCTTTAGTCTTCCTGTCTCCTCTCCTTTCGAGTTTTGTTTTTTTTCCCCCCCCCCCCCTTTTTTTTTAAAAAAAAAGCATGATCTGCTTTTCGCCCCTGGGCATTCAGCTCCAGGGACCACACATGCACTCCATAAGATGCACAGACATTTCCCCTTACTTTTTAGGAAGAAAAAAGTGTGTCTTATGGCGCGAAAATTACGGTATTTTCAAAACTGAATTCTCTGTACATGCCTTTTGACTCTCCCTATCAGCATTGGTTGGTGCTGACCTTTAAAGCCCTAAACGGCCTCATTCCAGTATACCTGAAGGAGCGTCTCCACCCCCATCGTTCTGCCCGGACACTGAGGTCCAGCGCCGAGGGCCTTCTGGTGGTTCCCTCATCGCGAGAAGCAAAGCTACAGGGAACCAGGCAGAGGGCCTTCTCGGTAGTGGCACCCGCCCTGTGGAACGCCCTTCCAGCAGATGTCAAAGCGATAAACAACTACCTGACATTCAGAAGACATCTTAAGGCAGCCCTGTTCAGGGAAGTTTTTAACATGTGATATTTTTGGTTTCTATGGAAGCCGCCCAGAGTGGCTGGGGAGGCCCAGCCAGATGGGCGGGGTATAAATAATAAATTATTATTATTATTATTATAGAACAGCTTTAGCCAACTGTGTAACCTTCTTTCATCTTGCCATCAGTTGCTCCACTCCCAAACATTCCACCTTTTGCAATAATATTGTAGCCAGAATAGATCATGCTACTAAGGAGAATCCATGATGATTTCATTAACGTGCATAATTTATTGTAGCCACACCTATTTTATTTTCCTTTATGTGCTCAGTCCTTGATTTGTAATCTATAAAAGTTGTTTGCTTACTTCTACAGTTTTGAAGGAGTGCTGATCCAAAGTAACCTGGTTTACAGAACTCGCAGCTTGGTCCATGGGTGTTGTGCAAACATTTCAAACACTCCCCAGTGTCCTTGTTGCAGGAGTCTGGATCTGCCACATCAATGTTATTATTACAGGAGCATGGAAGACATTGGCTGGCTACTGCATTTGGATTCCTGTAGAACCCACCGGGGCATTCATCACACCGATCACCTAACAAACCAAAATTCACACACAATTGCTGGTGACAGTCAGACACGGCTCACCTTTCCAGAAATAACATTACACCATCAGATTCCATAATATTATAAAGAACCCTAATTGTTAAGAGTTAAATAGATAAATAAATATAGGTTAGTTCTATCCAGACATATAGAAATTACATGTGTTTTATTGTTTAGTTACTGTTGATTTCAATCATCTTTCAATTTTTAAAAAAAACAATTATTTTGTTTAATATTGTTGTAAATTGCTTAGAGGGTTTTTTTAAACAACTGAGTGGTATATTAAATTTTGTTAAAATAAAACAAACCCACAAAGACACACAAATAATAAATATTTGAAAATACTTGTGCTAGTGTTTCTCAAACTTTTAAAAATGGTTTCTCCACTACCATACTTGGAAGGAACTTAACCGTGCATTCCTATGCTGAACTCAGAAGTGAGTTCGGCAAGAGTTGTATAGGACTGCAGTCTTAAATGTCACTGCCCCCAAACCTAGAAACTTCACTGAATATTGCATCTGTTTAGTTCCTCCATCAGTACTTGGGAACCTTTAGCCTGTGGTCCACCAGGCCTCCCCATTTGGCCTATATTTTGGGAGTTTGGGCCAAACCATGTCCTTCTACCCTATATCCCACAACGCAAACTTTTTTTTTAAAAAAAGAGGGATATAGACAAATAGACAAAGTTAGAATGGATTGTGATTTTCCTCAGTCTCTGACAACATAAAACAGAAATTGTGAAACTCATAGAAGATGTCATGGTTCCTACCTGAATAGCCCACAAGACAATTGCAGACTAATAGCGAAGTCCAAGGATCTTGGTAACAGGAATGGGCAAAGTACCTACTGCTTGTTGGAGCATCTGGGCACATGCATGGACGGCACGGCTCTCCTTTGAGAGGGTTTCCATAATAACCATCTACACATCTGCCAAAAAGAACAGTGAATATGGAGAATAAGGCTATTGAAGGATCCTTGCCTTTGATGGCTATGATCTTCTTCCAAGGTTCGAGGCAGTAATGGTTCTGAATACCAGTTGCCGGAAACCACAGGATGGGAGAGTTCCCTTGCGCTTGAATCCTGCTTGCGGATTTTGCACAGGCATCTGGTTGGCAAACCTATCCCAGCATTCTTTTCTCAGAGTGGCCAACCGTCTGATAAGATTGCAACCAGACCTCTCTTGCTATGATTCATACGGCCTCTGAACCTGAAAGTAGCACGCAGGGCTTCTATTCCATAAAATGGTTCGCCTTTCCTCGTTTTCTGGCTGTGGCATTACTGATGTAACTGATGGAGTGGACCCACTGCCTATGTGTGAGCATGTGGCTCAGCTACACCCCTATCTGGACAGTGGTAGCCTAACTACGGTTGCCTATGCTCTGGGAACCTCAAGGTTAGATTACTGCAATGCGTTATACGTAGGGCTGCCTCTGAAGATGGTTCAGAAACTTCGGCTAGTGCAGAATTCGGAGGCCAGGTTGCTCACTGGAGCAAGGCAGTTTGAGCATATTACACTGATCCTGGTCCAACTGCACTGGCTACCAATTAGTTTCTGGGCCCAATTCAAACTGTTGGTTTTGACCTATAAAGCCTTAAATGGCTCAGGACCGCAATACCCCAAGAATCGCCTCTTTCTATATGAACCCACCCAGAGCCTGAGATCATCTTCTGAGGCCCTTCTTTGTGTGCCTCCTCAAGAGGTCCGGAGGGTGGCAACACGAGAACGGGGCCTTCTCTGCAGTGGCTCCCCGTCTGTGGAATGCTCTCCCCAGGGAAGTTTGCCTGGTGCCTTCATTAGACGCCTTTAGGCACCAGGCAAAAACGTTCCTTTTTAACCAAGCCCTTTGGTTGATCTGATTGAAATCCTATGCCGTTTTAAAACGTGGCTCTTTTGGGGAGGTTCTTATTAGGTTGTTGTTTTTATTTTGATTACATATATTGTGTTTTTATATGTTGATCTTGTTCTGTGAAATGCCCTGAGACCTCTCAGTATAGGGCGGTATAAAAGGTAAAGGGACCCCTGACCATTAGGTCCAGTCGTGGCCGACTCTGGGGTTGCAGCGCTCATCTCACTTTATTGGCCAAGGGAGCTTCCGGCTCATGTGGCCAGCATGACTAAGCCGCTTCTGGCGAACCAGAGCAGCACACAGAAACGCCGTTTACCTTCCCGCCGGAGTGGTACCTATTTATCTACTTGCACTTTGACATGCTTTCGAACTGCAAGGTTGGCAGGAGCTGGGACTGAGCAACGGGAGCTCACCCTGTTGCGGGGATTCGAACCGCCAACCTTCTGATCGGCAAGTCCTAGGCTCTGTGGTTTAACCCACAGCACCATCCGCGTCCCATAGGGCGGTATATAAATTCAATAAATAAATAAAAAATGTGTGTGTGCATTTACACATAAAAAATAAATGTGTGTGTGCACAATGGCAGCACAAAAGCCATTGTGGGGAATGTGAAGTTGCTCTGCACCCCAATGGCCATCAAGTCCACCCATAAAAATTATTTGCCCCCCAACCAAAACCCCCATCTATTTTCTATCCCTGCCACTTAAAGATGTGCATTAAATTTGCATCTTCTCAGTGTCCACCCACCCATACCTTTCACAGTTGGCTCCAGCTGTAAACCCTCTGCAGTCCATGCATGCTCCAGTCTGAGCGTCACACAGTTCCGCAAAGCCGTTGCAAGGGCAAGGCCGGCAATGGGGAAATCCAAAATACCCAGCCAGGCACTGACTGCACCGTCGGCCATCTGTTTCTGGCCGGCATGAACATTGCCCTGTCACCTGGTCACACAGAGCACTCACGGATCCTTGAGGATGGCAGTCACATGCTTGATGGAAAAGAAGCAGAGATGATAGTTACATGACAAATTGTGTTATCTTAATATAAAGCCCTTAATGTGACATGACCACGATCTCTGTATAGTTAGATGTCTCTTGCTCTTTGTTGATCAACAGTCCATGCCCATTCTCATAGAGGGCAATGCGAGACCAGTCAGCCTTATCCCCATTTTACAGATGAGGAACGTTTGATGTGAAATAATGACTTGCCTAAGACCACCCAGAGTGTTCACATTCATCAGGAGATTTCAGTTTGGGTTTCCCAGATTCAAGGAAAACAAAAGTCTGCCCACATGACTTAAACGTTATTTTTTTAAAATAGCTAAAAATTTTAAACACACACACACACAAACCACAACTGAAAGCAAGTGGCAACCAGTACTTACAAAGACAACCTTGAGACCCAAAACTATGGCTTCCGGCTGAGCATTTATCACAACAGCGCCCCATGACATTCGGTTTGCATTGACATTGACCTCCAAGTTTCTCGCAGTTAGAGTTTATTGACCCTTGTGGATGGCACCTGCAGGCTTTTAACAGAAAATGCTTTCTCATACAAACAGATGATGCAACCAAACTCTGCATTTATTAATTTAAATTATTTACACTCTCCTCTTCTTCAGGGTAGTAAATCAAAAGGTCAAATACCAACAACAAAAACTGAATATTTAAAAAAAACACAAATAGCAGGAAAGCCAACCGAGACTGTTCTGATCTTAGATAAGGTGAAAATGTATTTTTAAAAACATGCTTTGGGCTACTTTCCTTTTTGGCTTGCTTCAATTAACAAGTAGGGATAGCCAATGCTGAGCTTTATCAGACTGGGAAGCAAAGGCAGAAGCTGCTACTGTAAAGATCTTGCTTTTTTCCATGTTGATCTCACTGTGCAAGGTGTTAGCATCTTTAGCACTGCTTCCCCTAGTGACCTTAATGGATGACAGGGATGGAAGGTGCCTGTCTTGCCTGTGACACTGCCTCCACCTCTCAGTTCAGCTTTATTAACTATGAACCCTGAAATTTGGGGTCCCCTCCAAACTGGTGCCAAAGTTTTGTACTCATTTTGCACTGTCCCCTCCAAACTGAGTAATGGACAATTCAAACCAAGGTTAACCCCCAAACTCCCAACATTGTCCGATTCACGCCAAACTTTTGCAATAGTTTTGTACTGCAAACCCCACATTGTGTATTGCCCACCAAACTGAGTGACTGATACTCAAACCAGCGGCCACAGGTCTCCCACCCCCAAACCAAACATTGTCTTATTCACTCCAAACTGGGGGCAAAGTTTTGCAATCGTTTTGTATCACAAACCATGCATTTTGTACTGATCTCCCCCAAAAGAAAACCCCTAAGTGACCACAGGCCACAGGTATCGCTCCAAAACTCAAAATTGTCTGATTCCTTCCAAACTGGTGTCAAACCTTTGCAATTATTTTGTACTGTTTTGTACTGCAAACCTCATGCTTTGTAAAAGGAAACAGCAAATGGTCAAACCAAACACCAGTACAGTGGTGCCTCAGGTTACATACGCTTCAGGTTACATACGCTTCATGTTACAGACTCCGCTAACCCAGAAATAGTGCTTCAGGTTAAGAACTTTGCTTCAGGATGAGAACAGAAATCGTGCTCCGGCGGCATGGGGGTAGCAGGAGGCCCCGTTAGCTAAAGTGGTGCTTCAGGTTAAGTACAGACCTCCGGAACGAATTAAGTACTTAACCTGAGGTACCACTGTACATTACAGAACTCTGCTATATACTGCGGTATTCTACCCAGCAAGAAACAGGCTGTTAAATTTTTGTAAAATTGGCAAACATCTTTCTATGGAGCACAGTTAATCACATGGAAAACAGTTTTAGTGTCTCTTAAATTTTAAAGTTTATTTTAAGAAGTCAGAACAACAAAAGTTACTTTCACTTTTGCTTCTCCTTGGAAAATATTGGCAGCATGAAAAAGTCGGAAGAGCCAGTGGTATTGATACTTACAAACTGCTCCATTGTGAATACGGGCAGACAGACTTGCTATTAGTTTTTCACATGCTTCTGGTAGGATATGCGGTCCAATTTCTGAAGCTATTTCAATGCAGTGATACTGCTGGTACTCTTCTAAATCATTTTTGTCGCAAAAGTTTTCCACCGAACTGATTCTAGGAATAAGTCCAAGCTTCAAAATTGACAAAAGCAAAGAAGTTTTAAACAACTGCATGGAGAAGTATAGTTCAGGGCAGGGGGGGATCCCTTTTAACAGTTGAATTGGATTAATAATATATTTTTACACTGGAGTTATTATTATTATTGGCCTAAGCAACCTTGAATTGCTTCCTCCTTCCTTTTCTAGTCTGCCTTCCTTTAGTCACTTATACTCCCCACTGTCTTAAAGGCACATAGCTTCCAAAATCAGCGATGCCTATCCGTTTTATTGATTAATGTCTGTAATGACGGTTGCTGGCCACCTGACAGGTAGGATATAAATAAAGGAACGGGTAGACAGATGGATGAACCAACCAACCAACCAACGTCCCAAGAAAATGTGATCAAACACAAAAGAAAAGTTGCTACGCAGCACAGATACTTACTGAATCAACCAATATGGATGACCGGGTCCCTGGATCAGAGGCAGAAGACTTGGAAAAATAGACATCTACAAAATATTCTGTTCCTGGTTCGAAGCATACAGCCGTAGGTAGCAGCTCCATTCTGTTTAATTGAAAAGTCAAAACAAATTAAAGAATTCTGTCATTCTTTCCCCCAAGGTTTTATGATGCTCATTTGCTGGAGCTATTCGTGTGCATGAGTAATAGAACAGTAACAGAACAGAAATGACCAAGTGTTGGAAGACATAAGGGGAAAGGATGGCCTCTCCTTGGGTTTCTCCCCAATATATCTTCTTTGAAGAAACAAACAGATAATGACCGCTCCCCACATTAAATGCCTTTTGCATGGTCGTGCGCAGCCCCCCTGGATCTTGAAGAACCCCAGCATCCAAATCTACAGGAAGGAACTCGACATTTGTTGTTGTTTAGTCGTTTAGTCATGTCCGACTCTTCGTGACCCCATGGACCAGAGCATGCCAGGCACTCCTGTCTTCCACTGCCTCCAGCAGTTTGGTCAAACTCATGTTGGTAGCTTCGAGAACACTGTCCAACCATCTTGTCCTCTTGTCGTCCCCTTCTCCTTGTGCCCTCCATCTTTCCCAACATCAGGGTCTTTTCCAGGGAGTCTTCTCTTCTCATGAGGTGGCCAAAGTATTGGAGCCTCAGCTTCAGGATCTGTCCTTCCAGTGAGCACTCAGGGCTGATTTCCTTCAGAATGGATAGGTTTGATCTTCTTGCAGCCCATGGGACTCTCAGGAGTCTCCTCCAGCACCATAACTCAAAAGCATCCATTCTTCGGCAATTGGCCTTCTTTATGGTCCAGCTCTCACTTCCATACATCACTACTGGGAAAACCATAGCTTTAACTATATGGACCTTTGTTGGCAATGTGACATTAGGCATGGCCTTTTGGAATGGATGTTGGATGGCAAAGGGCCTTTTAGGTGTAGGTAGTCTTGGCAGTGAGACCACGATTTTGCCACCTCGGGTGGCGGTTTCAGGCCTTGGGCGGAATCCTTTAGTCTATCTTTCTAAATGGGGGGGGGCGTGAAGTGGCGCCCCATGCCCCCCCTTGCAGCAGTGATCCCAGGGTTCCCCGTTAAAGGGGTCTTGAGGGGAGGCATTGGCCATACGCAGAGAGGTTGTCATTGCTCTCCCCTGTGACAGCGGTGAAACAGGGGGCGGACTCTCTGCTTGAACAGATGTTCTCCAGAGCCAGCCCAATCCCCACACATTCTGGATAACCCTGATGTCTCCCAGATCCCCGGCTGGGGACTGGAAAGGATAAACGCCCAATACCTGAGCCAAGGTCTCCCTACATCTGAAACTTAATAAAGTTGTGGCCAATTTTAATCCCATAGCACGTTGTCTTGAGTCATTATTCTGCTCAGGGGTCGCCTGGGGTCGGGGGGGACTCCGCCTGTCCACGCAATATACAAACCTTGATGTATATGGTAGAGAAAGTGAGTGTGGTTCTTGCAGGGCCGCTGTGTTCCCGCAGTGTTCGCTTCCTCTAGAACCTGAAGTCTTTACAGCAATGCTTGCTATCCAGTCTTCTAAAGTCTGTGTGTTTGGGAAGAAAAAAATAAGGTGGTTTTCATACAAAGCTGAAACATGCTTGATTCTTTCTGTGCCTGTAAACAAGAACATCTTGCGTATATCTGACCAGGGAACAAGGAAATCTAAAAAGGGTTGCACAAATACTCTTGTTCCACCAAAAAAATTACACTTGTAAATAGTCGGTGACAACTACCGCATTTTTTGCTCTATAAGACTCACTTTTCCCCTCCTAAAAAGGGGGAATGTGTGTGCGTCTTATGGGGCGAATGCAGGCTGTGCAGCTATCCCAGAAGCCAGAACAGCAAGAGGCATTGCTGCTTTCACTGCACAGCGATCCCTCTTGCTGTTCTGGCTTCTGAGATTCAGAATATTCTTTTTCTTCTTTTCCTCCTCCAAAAACTAGGTGCGCCTTGTGGTCTGGTGCGTCTTATAGAGCGAAAAATACGGTAATCCCCTTCTGCAATACACATACATGGCATCCATACAAACACAGATCCTAAGATTTGGGCATTATGCAGTGTCTGCATCTACAGTTCTACAATTTTCATACGCTGAGAAATGTTCACACCACAAAACTAATGAGGGAAAGGCATGACTATTAACATGACAAAGATAAATCTGAAGATCAGGATAAGTTGTGTGGGGTTTTGTTCAATATATTCCACATACAAAATTTTAATACGTATGGTCCATATCTTGCTTTACTTTGAAGTCTTTGCTCTTTTTTGAGGATTCGAAACTGCCGTGGGAAAAGTATGAAGTGTAAGAATTACCTCTGGCTCATAGCGAATGATGATATTAAAATCCATCAGGAAAGGGATGTTGTTGACGGTAAATCTTAACCCCGCTCCATTCCGAACTCGTGCAAAACCCGGCCCTGACCATGTCACAGGTTTTCCAGGAACAGACTCTCTAATTACAACATCCAGAGCAGGGTTCCTGCCAAACAGAATTGAATCCTGAAAGGATAGATTTGCGTTTTAAATATCACATTTATTTAGGAAACAAAATGAATCCTGTCTTGCTAGGTGTAGAGCAACACACACCCTTAGCCAGGGCAGCCATGAACTCTTGAAATTCCCCTCTTCAAAGCCTACTCTTGAGTAGAAGGTCCCTGCCAGTCCCATAAGTCCTTTGTGAAAAGGGAAGATGAGTTAGGCCAGCTTCAAGTTCAATAGCAGTATGAATAATTGAAGTTAGGCCACTAGGGCTTTCTTACAATCAGGGCAGATCTACACTTTAAGTTTATAACGTTTAAAATGTGTTATTAAAATGTGGCACCAGAGGGCATTGCAGAGCAGTGAGCCACCACCAATGGGAAACTGCATTAAATGTTTTAAGCATAAATAAATATAACGTTCTGGAAGATCAATGTAGATCCAGCCATAGTCCAGGGAATGGCTCAGCCTGTCAGTGTCCAGCTTAGGGTCACTGTTGCCCTTATAGCACTCAGCAGGGAAGGTGATGGGGGACAAAGTCAGTGGGCTGTGCCATCCATTGGCTACTGTTGGCCTCCCTGCCTTCTGTTCCACCATTCTCAGTGAGCACCAACCACTACTGAGTATAGGTAGACAAAACAAATGAGAGGGGTGGCAAAGATGAGCAGGGGTTCTGCCTCCACCTAAACCTAAATGGATGAGGAACATGGACTCCACATCCTCGTTTGTTTCGACACCAGGTGTATACCCATGCAGATTCTCAAACCTGTATTGGCATATGTACAAGATTCCAGTAGTGTTCAATGCAAATAAACACCACTCATTAAAAAAAAACTACCTGCATCTAACAGTTAAGTTAGTGTTGTATAGCATTTACAAATACAGTCGTACCTTGGAAGTTGAACGGAATCTGTTCCGGAAGTCCGTTTGACTTCCAAAACGTTCAGAAACCAAAGCGTAGCTTCTGATTGGAAGCTCCTGCAGCCAATTGGAAGCCGCAGAAGCCCCGTCGGACGTTCGGGTTCCAAAGAATGTTTGCAAACTGGAACACTCTCTTCCGGGTTTGCGGCGTTCAGGAGCCAAAACGCCCAAGTACCAAGGCGTTTGGGATACAAGTTACGACTGTACTCACTGAGTGTTGCAGAAACCTGGCTACTATCTCCATCCAGGTTATCAGCAATATTCCTTATATCTCAGCAGACTAACACATAATCAGGAATATGTGTGAACTATGCAGAACATAAATAGTTTTTTAAATTTTATTTTACACCCTTGATGTCTTAGTATTTCAGGCCAACATGTCAGTGCATTATGACCAGATTAATTACATTTCTTTGAGATATCTTATGTCTTTTGGAAATGTTAACAGCATTCTGAAGCCTTTCTTGACAGGGAGGGGGAATAATTGCATAGGATTGGAATGGATTACAGGAATGTCCCATTCATGAAGACTGCAAAATATGAGAAAATTATGTACACAAATCAGACCAATGGTCCATCTAACCAAAAACTGTCAATCTTGACTGGCAGTAGTGAAAGATCTACAGGCTCCTAGTCCTCCTACCAGAGATCCAGGGATTGAATGCGGAACTTTATACATACAAACCAAGCATCAGTAAATCCTCAAATCCTCTTACCAATAACCTAAGAGGTTACTCATTGTTTTGCACAAGCCATAAGCTACAGATAATGCGAAGTGACTCAAATAAGGCACATATATTACAGTTCTCCAAGGATCCTAAACCCAGACTTTTAAGAGATGGGTTTCCCTTCCTTGAAATCCCTTACAAACCAATTAATGGGACATTTGTGTTACCTGTCCAACGGCTGCTTTTCTTATGCCTCGTTTCTTGTTTCTGTTCAATACGATCTTTCCATTTTCAATTTTGAAATCATAACCTTGTTGCCGAAAATAGACATCACACCATGGTAAAGCTGTGGGCTGAACCTTATAAACAGGTGTTTTAAGTGGTGGAAGTGTCAAAATGCTGGTTTTCTTTGTTTTTTTAGTTGACACACAAACACAATCAAGCAATGGACAACTAGGAAAGTAATGAATCTGCATAATTAATAGTCTAAACAATATATTATTCTCCATGTCAAGGAACTTTGTACTACTAACCTACTTACAAAGAGAACTCTGCTTAACTTGGGGTAGGGATCTAAACCCAATAAAATCAAACTTCTAATTTTTAAACCGTAATCATGTTAATTAAGGAAGGGAATAAAAAGAGAAAATTAATAAGAAGTGGACACATCTATTGATTAGCTATGAAGTTTTATAACTTTAGGGCAGTGGTGCTGGGTGGATAATTGTGCTGTTTCTATTGTTAAACAATTGGGAGTAAAAGAAAAGAAATAATACTTGCCTATTTATTGCCAATCACCCAGAGATTTACCAGTAGATCCAGATCTACCTTCTGTCTACTGCCAAATTCCAGCATGCAGGTTGCTCACCAGGGCACGACAATTTGAGCATATAACGCCAATCTTGGCCAACTGCACTGGCTGCCAATTAGTTTCTAAGCCCAATTCAGAGAGTTAGTATTGACCCATAAAGCCTTAATGGTCAGGACTGCAGTACCTCAATGACCTCCTCTCTCCATGTGAACTGACCCTGCAATCATCCTCTCAGGCCCTTATTCATGTGCCCCCTCAAAAGGTCTGGAGTTTGGCAACATGAGAACAGGGCCTTTTCTGCAGTGGCTCCCCATTTGTGGAACGCTTTCCTCAAGGAGGCTTGCATGGCGCCAACATCATTTATCTTTAGGCATCAGGCAAAATCTCTCCTCTGTAACCAGGTCTTTACCTATCTATGACCATTTAGAAGTGTGCAGGATGTTTCTAATGTATTTCCTTTCCCTTGGTTTTAATGTGTCTTGTGTGAGGTTTTCTGTCTGTCTGTCTGTTTGGTTGGTTGTAAGTCGCTTTGGGTTGCCCTGGACAAGATAAAGAGACTAACTAACTAACTAACTAACTAACAAACAAACAGAAACACAACCGTGCTTAAAAGTACATCTTACTACACCCCATACACGGATGGATTTTTGTGGTAACATCGTCTATAAATATTGTAAATAACATAAATTAAAATAAACTACCATTCGATCGACGTCTTTCATTCTTCCCCTCTCACTTCTGCTTCTGCTCTGACTCTCCTCTTTAGTTTTGATCTATATTACCACAACTGCACTTTGAATATGGGAAAGGGAAAGGGAAAGGACCCCTGACAGTTAAGTTCAGTTGCATAAGACTCTGGGGTTGTGGCGCTCATCTCCCTTTACAGGCTGAGGGAACTGGCGCTTGTCTGCAGACAGTTTTTCCAGGTCATGTGGCCAGCATGACTAAGCCGCTTCTGGCGAAACCAGAGCAGCGCACGGAAACGCCGTTTACCTTCCCACCAGAGCAGTACCTATTTATCTACTTGCACTGGTGTGCTTTCGAACTGCTAGGTTGGCAGGAGCAATGGGAGCTCACTCCGTCGCAGGCATTCAAACCGCCGACCTTCTGATCAGCAAGCCCAACAGTAGTTTAGACCACAGCGCCACCCGCATCCTCTATGAATATGAATATGGGAAGTAACGCCAAATGAAATACCAAAGGTGAAGATCCTGGGAGTGGCATCGAGTCTTCGGCTTCATATATATAATAGTCCAAAGGTAAGAAGAAGTAGCCTGGGGCTGGCTCAGAACACTGACGGCCCACGATGTTCGGAAGGCACTCACACTGACCATTAGTGGGTGCGCACCTAGCAGAAAAGAGAGGAAGACGAAACAGTACAAAAACTGCACAACCATGGACAAATCACAATACATTCTTGATGTTTGTGTTATTGCCCTATATTAGCAGAGGAGTCTCCCCAATACAGCCAGTAGCTTCTTGCACTGATGCTTGAATCTAATCCATAATTTCACTCTTGCCATTTCTAATGACTCTAATGGCAAAGGAAAGAAGGGCAAAAATCTGCACCACTTTCAGTGGGCGTTTGTGGCCCAACATTTCTTAGATGTTAAACGAAGCATTTGAAACGGGAATTCATAGACTTACAAGTTGTGGTGGGCACCACCAATGTCACAGCCACAGGGAGAACATCCGTGTAGATTGCTCCCAAGGCCCCAGTATCCTTGCTGCAGTAAAATAAAAATGGAAACCGGTTAACCACATTTGACATTAAAAACCGTTTTACTTACTGAAGCTTTTGATTCCGTTCCATTCTCCGGGGATGGAGAACCTGTGGCCCTTCAGATCCCATCGGGCTCCAACTTCCATAAGCTCCAGCCAGTATGGCCAGTAGGGCTGAAAGATGGAAAATGAAGTCCAGCAATATCTGGAGAGTCATACCGTATTTTTTGCTCCATAGGACGCACTTTTTTTCTCCTAAAAAGTAAGGGGAAATGTCTGTGCGTCTTATGGAGCGAATGCCTACGGATGGCGGGTGGGATCTGCTGCAGTTGCGAGCAGAGGATCCATGGTTCCCCTTCCTTCCCTCCTCCGTCGCTCGCTTTGAAGCAGCCAACGGGAGAGGAGCCGCTTACACTCATGTAAGCGGCTCCTGTCCGGTTGGCTGCTTTAAAGCAAGTGTGTTCTCTTTCCCTCCTTCGCTTCCCACTCAGCTGGCTGAATAGCAGCAAAGCTTTTCAGCTCGCTGAGCCGGGGAGGAGGGAGATAAGGAGAGCCTGCTTGCTTTAAAGGACAAAGCAGGAGAAAAGAGGAACCGCTTACACGAGTGTCCACGGCTACAGCCTGCACCAAAAAAATCACGCACCCACTGTTGCCTGGGGCCGCAGTGGTGCAAAAACGTGGTTACAAAGCATGGATCCACATGGATCCTCAGGATTTTTGCATTGGGCTACCCCAAACTCACCGTCAGAGCACATGTCTATGGCCACAGCATGAACCACAAAAATCATACATCCACTGTTTTGTTCAGAATATTTTTTTTCTTGTTTTCCTCCTCTAAAAACTAGGTGCGTCTTTTTGTCAGGTGCGCCTTATGGAGCGAAAAATATGGTAGGTCCTCTACACCTGCTAAGGAACATTGAGCGTATGAACAGATTAACATGGAAAGGGGTGCAGGTGGGTGGCAGTGGCTTAAAAAATGGAAACAGGCTAAGTAAAGAGTTGGGTTGAATTTCCCTGCTTTCAGTCTTAGAACGGACTCCCACCCTCTCCTAAAGTGGCATGTGCAAAACCCATATGGGCTTTTCCTGGGCCTGTAACCTAGCAGCAAGCCATGTTTCTTGGGTTCTCCCTATGGCAGTACACTAACTCTGATCCCTGTTTCCTTAGCAATTTGTAAAAGACAAAGGATTCTCAGCTGAATACCACGGATTGCCACTTTGACCTTTGCTTCATCACTTCCACAACGGAAGAGATTTTTCAAAAGGTAAAAGACAAGCCCACGGGAACTTTTGTCAAGGCAGAATACTGCAGTATCTGTCTCCGAACCTCTCACGGGTACCTACAGGGCATTCCTCGCAATGTTGCCCAGTGGCAAACCGCTGGCACAGACACTCTCCAGTCACTGGGTCGCAAGCAGAGAAAGACAAGCTTCCTGAAGGGTTGCAGCTGCAGGCTGAAAAGACACAAAGCAGAATCGCCATCTCTGTGAGGCTCCCTTCACATGCAGCGGGGATGAGCCCTCAGTAGAAATAAACCTTCTAAGGCGGAAAACACCCTCTGCCTCCAGTAACCTTCATTCCAGGGACACAAATCCCAAGGGATGTGCTGGCAGGACACCTGACCTCTCTTACCACTCAAGAAACGGGTGTGCATAACAATATATAGTTTTGAAAAAGCCATGGAAAATAATGGGCTTCCATTTGTTATGTATTTCCTGTGGCTATTCATGTAAAAGGTAAAGGTAGAGGGACCCCTGACCGTTAGGTCCAGTCGTGGCCGACTCTGGGGTTGCAGCGCTCATCTCGCTTTATTGGCTGAGGGAGCCGGCGTACAGCTTCCGGGTCATGTGGCCAGCATGACTAAGCCACTTCTGGCGAACCAGAGCAGCACACGGGAACACCGTTTACCTTCCCGCCGGAGCAGTATCTATTTATCTACTCGCACTTTGACATGCTTTCAAACTGCTAGGTTGGCAGGAGCAGGGACCAAGCAATGGGAGCTCACCCCGTTGCGGGGATTCAAACCATCAACCTTCTGATCGGCAAGCAACGGGAACTGACTTTTGCAACTGGCAGCTAGGGTAAAATGCAGAGCATGGGGATGTAAAAGATCCTTTCCCCCCTTCATTTCCTCTGAGTTTTATAATACAGATTTTGCTTTAAGGAAAAAAAAGTTCTACAATCCCTTGGTTGCAGTACTGAACCAATGAAGTGACTGTGGCCTGGTTAAACCATAGTTTGCAGCAAGCCATAGTTCAATGCGAACGAGCTGCATACTAGTGCGCTCATGTGGTGCTCCTGCTACACCACAATGAAACAAGCAAGAGTCTGGCTTCTCACATTGCCCTGACCTGGGCTTGCAGTTTGCGTTTCTCCTGCAGGAGCAGGGGAGGAGCACCACGCGAACTTTAGAGCAGCGTTCACCAGCATGCTTGCATTTGCCAACACCTTGAACCAAGGTTTGTTTCAAACTACGGCTTAATGTGACGTACAGACTGAGCCACAGTTTTAAGGCAGGTGTGTTCTGATACTCAAAGCCTTTAATGGGGAGGAGGAGGAGGAAAAAGAAAGAAAGAAAAACGTACGCTGACAGCCCAGAGGATCACTTCCACTCAGCCCATAGTAGTTTGGCTTGCACTTGTCGCAATGAACTCCTTCGACGTTTTCCTTGCAGTGGCATTGGCCAGCAATGGTTCCAAGAAATGGGTCTGTACGATCCTCGCACAACCCATTGTACAATGTACCTTCAGGGTCACATTCACAAGCTATGGACAGACAGGCAGTCACAGATGTAAGTGGAAAGCAGTTAAATGGAAGCATTCACAGGCTGGAAATGTTCGCGAGTCATTGCAATAGTCAGCCTTGATACAGCTAAACTCACCCCTATACTCTTTTAGTGAAAAGCTCAAATTTAATATAAATTTGCTTAGGGAAAGGGTCTGAAACTAATATCACAGAGCAGTCAACTCCTGGACTGTAACAGAATATGAAACAGCACAACTGCGAGGAGTGCAAATTGTACACATTTTTATACTCCTGTGGAGTCAGACCTCCAAATCCAAACAGGATGAATATGATGAAACAGGGATAATTTGCCAGAAAAAAAGATTGAGTGTGGAATGAAATGCATGGGCCATGTTTAGGGCCTACTTTGTTGTCTTAAGGAAAGAGGAGCCCTATTCATGCAATACAGCCACAAAGGAGCAATATAAGTACAGAGATGGGATGAGAATGCATCTTTAGCTTCTACCATCGCACAGCTCCTTCCAGTTTACCTGTGTTCTGTAGCGGGGAGCCTTTTCTATTTATGGAGGATCCATGTGCAACGAAGAACCCTGGAAGATCGCAACTCTTCGTAACACAAATGGCAGAAAAGGCTCTCCACTGCAGAAGCGGCACTAGAATATGGGCCAACTAGAAGAAGCTGTGTTATGATGGAGCCATGCCCCACTCTAGAATTTTCCCACTTGCGTTGGCCGCTCATGGCTAGAGGGGATGTTGTCTTATGTCTTTCTCCCAGAATTCATTTTTTGGTACTCTGCATCTTAAAAGCTCTTTAAGAGCAGAGGTGTTTCCCACTGCATATGTGCCCGATCATTCCTAATCTAGTTCAGATTTCCCACATTTTCTAAATCAGCTCGTGTACAACTTGCTGGTCTGGGCCCCTGCTGTTTAGCATCTTGGATCACAGATACAAAATACTTGATTTGTAAGCAAATGCCACGAGTTGGGTCCAGACTGTGCCAACTGAATTTAGATCCCATTGAGATCAATGGGAAGAGTAAATCGTTGCTTTCAGTAGGAATGGCATTTGACTAACTGAGGCCTGGGTCCAGCTCTATGGGTCATCATCTAGGGAAGGTCGCACACTTACGGATACATGCACGAGGGTCCGAAATTGTCCTCTCTGGGTCTTGATAAAAGAAAAGCTTGCAGCGATCACAGTGCTGCCCCATGGTATTATGCTGACAATCTTCGCATACCCCACCACTGATGCGGTTATTAGAAAGGTACACGGCCATATCAAAGTGGCAGCTTTCAGAATGACCATTGCACTCACACTCTGAAACAGAAGACAAAAACAGAGGCATACGTATGATGTAGACAGGGACAGGGACACCGCGAACCCAATCCCTTAACAGTATGTTCATCCAAGCATACGAGAAACAGACTCTGAATTCTACCATCGACCATAACATCCTTCTGGACCACCTTGGGGGGCTGGGAGCTGGGGGCACTGTCATACAGTCATAGTGTCATACAGTGGTTCCGCTCCTTCCTCCTGGGCCGTGTTCAGAATGGGGGGGGGATGAGTGTTCAGACCCCATGGCTCTCACTTGTGGGGTGCCTCAGGGTTCTGTCCTCTCCCCCATGCTTTTCAACATCTGCATGCAGCCGCTGGGAGAGATCATCAGGGGGTTTGGGCTGGGTGTTCATCAGTATGCGGATGATACCCAGCTCTACCTCTCTTTCAAATCAGAACCAGTGAAGGCGGTGAAGGTCCTGTGTGAGTGCCTGGAGGCGGTTGGAGGATGGATGGCGGCTAACAGATTGAGGTTGAATCCTGACAATACAGAAGTACTGTTTTGGGGGGACAGGAGGCGGGCAGGTATGGAGGATTCCCTGGTCCTGAATGGGGTAACTGTGCCCCTGAAGGATCAGGTGCGCAGCCTGGGAGTCATTTTGGACTCACAGCTGTCCATGGAGGCACAGGTCAAATCTGTGCCCAGGGCAGCTGTTTACCAGCTCCATCTGGTATGTAGGCTGAGACCCTATCTGCCTGAGGACTGCCTTATTATTATTATTATTATTATTACTGTAGCTTCAATAACTTTGCATGAGGAACCATGGATAGCTCTTAAGTGGAAAGGCACTTTCAACAGAGAGTTCAGCCTATCAATGCACAGCACTTCCAAGCACCGCACGGCGATCAGCCTATCAATGCACAGCACTTCCAAGCACCGCACGGCGATGGCCGATTGCTATTCGCAAGACTGCTAACAACGAAGTAAATCACTTGGAGGTACTTTGGCAAGCATTTTCCTGTGATCCTTCTGCTGGCCTCCAGGGAGCATCGTTGTAGAAATCTTTGCACCTCTCACAGGACAAGCCATCTGTGTTGTGTTCGCAGAGGCAGCTGCCATGGACCTGCAGCGTGTCAACAACAAATTTAAAACACACAGTTATCATCCGTGCTTTTCTTTCCTGGGATGTGATTCAACAGAAATGTCCTGCAGAAATTAACTGGGTGTGCATAGCTCAGTTGGTTAGAGTGTGGTGCTGAGAACACCAAGGTTGCAGGTTCAATTCCCCGAATGGGACAACTGCATGTGCCTACATTGAGGGGGTTGGACTAGCTCAGTGGTGTCCAAACTTTTTTCAAAGAGGGCCAAATTTGATGAAGTGAAGGGCCGTGAGGGCCGACCAAAGGGCCGACCAAAGTTGTTGACCTTTTTTAAGGATTGAAGTTGCGTTTTTTTATTATTTTACCCCAAAGTTGTTGAGTTTTTTTCTCAAAGGTATGGTCCTTCAGACAGGCTTCACCAGAAGTGTTCCAGTTTTGCACAACACATCTTCTGAGCAAAGGACATCTATCCAAGTGACATGATCTTGGCAATTTAGCAGCAGTGTTCTCAGACGTCCACAAGGATTTGCGCCAATTTTTCTCACCCACAAAAATGGAAGGTTTCCCAGGGTGAGGAACCTCGTGGATTACGTTTGTCACATACTGTTCACTGCTTCTTATCCAAATCTTTATCATCTTTTTTATAAAAGCGACTTCTTCCAATCTACACTCACATAGGCAGCATCATAATGGGGGAATTCCAAGAACTCTGCGGGATCACAGTCAGCTCTCAGTTCTGGCAGCTAAAAGGGGAACTTCTCACCTTATTGATGTAAACCTCCAAAATGTATTTTGTATAATTAAGTTTCTACCTCTATCTTCAGTACATTTTTTTTTGTTTTTACTTTATTGCTATGGCTAGTGGCTGATGCATATAAAGATTCTTCTGATCTGATCCAACTATCAACGCATACAACAATCAGCAAGGTTGGAGACCCCCCCCGAGGTTTGTAGAAGTACAAAATGGTGGTGTTGGGGGATGACCCCAAAACAGTCCAATGAAAACCAAGCATGATCAGGGCCCACAGAATGCCGATTTAGGCTTGATACATGCTGTGCTTTTAAACCACATTCAAAGCACATTTTCTTCCTCAAAGGATTCTGGGCACTGTAGTTTTTTATGGGTTGCTGGAATTGTAACTCTGTGAGGGGTAAAATTATAGTGTTCAGAATTTGGCAGGGGGTGGGGGAGTAGAGAAATAGGCTTTCAATGTGCTTCAAAGGAATAGTGCAGACACAATCTTACTTTTAGTGGTACTGTTACAGAAGGGAACAGATAAACTTAATTAATGGAATGGAGTATGTTGGGAGAGGGCATTCGTGACTGGCTGGCTGGCACCATGAACAGGAGCACTTCACGCAGGAACATTTTGCTGCAGGTTGCATTTGTAGAGGAATAATTTTTACATTTTTAAATCACTGGTCACTTCCCTCGCTCTTTCTTTCTTATATAAGCTATTCTAGGCAAGTTAAGAATTATTGCATTGATCTATAGAGAAACAATTCAAGTCTACACACAGCACTGGCTATTAACTAAATTATATCCGCATAATTACAGCTGTGGCATTTTCCTGCTATTAGCCAAATATGATCCAATTACTCTTAGGAATATCTCTGCAGTACCTTACAGAAGCTGGATCCTTTTTGCCTCTAATAAAGTGTCAAGAATGAGAAGATTTGTGACGTACCATTCCAGGCTCATGGAAAACATCACCCCTCAGATTCTGCACTGGGCCACAGTAGCTGGCGTGACCATTGCAAAAACAGCTTCCGCGAACTATCATCTCGTAAAGTGCATAGTAGTATTTTTCCAGAGGATCACGCCGCTTTTGTCCGAGTAAAGTATCTCCAAGTGTGTGAAGCTTAGTAAAGTTTATTCTCAGATTTGTTAAGGTAATGAGCTCTGTGAGCAGGGACAAGAAATAATTGGTTAATTGACCTCAACATTGAGTTGATGCAATTCAAGCACAACAGCAGAGATCATTCAGGGTATGACTAAAGGGTTAATTCTGTTATTAGAGGGTGGAGGCGGAGGTGTTGCTTAGCAACCAGGCAGAGTGGCATGGTCTTTGCTGAGCTAGCGCATGTTCTGATTGGATGTCTCCCTGCTATGTACAAGGTCTGAACTGAGAAAGGCAAAACCTCTCTGCTTCTTTCTCATCAAGTTCCACGGCGTTTTTGTTCAGTTTTGAGCAGTAAAGTGGTTTTTTTCCTTTTCACTCTGAACTGTGTTTTATTTATGCAATTTGCTAACAATGTGAACATACGATGCTGCCTTATATACCAAGTCAGACATTTGCCCCCACCATGCCTGAGATCGAATACTTCAGATGGCCCATGGCCCTCCAGTCTTCTCCACCCTTTCCACCTTGCTCCATCACAAAATTCAACTTGGTACTTTCTATGTGTAAAGCAGGTGTAGGGAAAATTTGGCCCTCTTGTTGCTGAACTACAACTCCCATCAGCCACAGCAAGCATGACCAATGGCCAGGGATGATGGGAGTTGTAGTTTAGCAACATCTGGAGGGTTAAAGGTTCATCACACCCAGTGTAAAGCATCCATTGCTACTGAGCTTTGGCCTTTTCCATTTAAAATACCCAAGTATAGTAGCTCTACCACAGATGTAAACATGTCAATCTTTGCTGAAGGCAGCAGACTGCCATGACAGTATACATTTAGGGGTAGCCAAGGCGGTATCTTCCAGATGTTGTTGGACTTCAACTTCTATCAGCCCAGGCAGCCTAGCAAGCAGTCAGGGGAGATCAGAGTTCAAGACCATCAATATCTGGATCTTGGCTATTTCTGCATTAGTATTTCGCATGAAAGCAAAAAAAAAATTTAGGCATTGTGAAACTCCAAACTACCTTGGATGTATGGGGCGTAGGGATCTTCTATTTCAAAGCTGGGATCCAGAGCTTTAAAAACAACCTGTAGAAATGCAATGAAGATTTATGCTGTCATTGTAAAAGTAAATGACTTACCGTATTTTTCCGTGTATAACATGCCCCCATGTATAAGACGACCACTATTTTTTGGGACCGCAACAAAAAAAATTGGGGAGAGTTGTTCAGTTTTTTGGGGTGGGGGTGGGGAGACTGCCCAGAGTTATTGAGCCGCCAATCGCTCTACAGCATGCCCGTCAGTGAAAATCACACATATCGCCGTGGCCACCAATCGTCTGTACACTAGCCACCAAAAATCAATGCCCAATTGCCACAGCCACAGCAAATCGCCAGCAGGCCTTGCTGCAGCAACCAATCACATGTCCAATTGCCGCTCCCAATCTCCTGCTGGCTGCCACCACCAATCGCCTGTCCCCTCTCTGCTATCCGTGTATAATACAACCCCCAATTTTTGCCTATTATTTCTAAGGAAAAAATATCGTCTTATACACAGAAAAATACGGTAACTGGTATATGTTCTTACATAAGAAATGCATAGCTAAGGACTACACCACTGAAGCCGAAATCAACTTTAAGACTAAATCCTTACGATGAAATGAACTCAAAGAACAGGCATACCTCCCCTTCAGTGGAGGGCTCGATATCCGAATATCTTGAGTCACAAACAACATCTCCAACAGTGGTGGCTGGCCTCGAAGGAATATCAGGGAAAGAAGTAGCACAGTCTTGTGCAAAATATCTAAACACTTTCCAGGTTTGACCATAATCTGTGGAGCGCTCCACCAACATTGCTGCAGGCCGAAAGGTCTGTGAAGAGAGAAAACTTCATTCAGATCACTCCCGCCATAATGACCACTTCAGTCCTCAGTGGCACCTGGGGAAAACCTGCATCTATGGACTCCCAAATGTGTCCTCATTTATAGTGAGCTTGTCTTGGGCACGATTCAAATTCTGACATGCCACTACAAATGTTTCTTGAGCGTTCGCTAAATTATAGCGAAGCTACCCAGCGATAGATTTTCCTTCCTCAGCTCCATGCCCAAACTCAAATTATCTAAGAGTTATGTTAATTTTAAATTCCCAGTTGTGTTAACAATGGTTTCATGTTAGTGAAAGTGACTCTCTTAAATAATGTTTTTTATAAAAGATATAAAATTCCTATTTATTGCTGCTATGATGAAAAGCCACTGAAACGAATAAAAAGAATACCCCCTCCTTTGGCAATCCTCACAGAACTCTAGCCCGATGGTTGCCATTAATCTGATTTGAATTAATTTTATAATGAAATGATTTTAGAATGTTGTATCATTTTACTGTTGTTAGCCGCTCTGAGCCCGGCTTCGGCTGGGGAGGGCGGGATATAAATAAATTATTATTATTATTATTATTATTATTATTATTATTATTATTATTTACAATGCCATACAAAATAAATAAATAAATAAATAATAAGCTTATCAGTGGATGAACATGACTGGCTTGCCATAGACTGCCCATGCTTGGAACTCATCAAGGTTTTGATTTGTTCCTTTGTTTAGCATTACCTGCTTCTCAATAGACATTCTTCGCAAAACTGTGTTACAAAATACACATCGAAACATAACCAATAAAAACAGAATTCAAAGCTACTTAAAACATATATTTCATAATACCAATAAAAACCAGCAAAGCGAGGGGGGAATCGCCCAGTGTTAATTTAAACATACAAAACAAGATCACAACACCATTTCGACATCTCAGGTTACAGTTCACCACTGAATGCCATGAGAAAAAGTTGTGTCTTCACAAGACTTGTAAGGACTGAGGGATGGGTTTCTCTGGTTTCAACAGCGAAAAGGCCCTATTCCATGTGCCTGCCAACCTAATTTTCTTTGTAGGCAGGTCTATGAAGCAGATCTTAAGGCATGGGTTGGCTGATTTAAACAGTTCTTTAAATAACTGGGTCCCAAACTCTTCAGGGCTTTGAAGTTCATCACCAGCACTTTAAATTAGGTCTGGAAGTGCCATTGTAACCAGTGGGATTGGTCCAATATACCGTAGATAGAATATGTTCCATAAGGAGCCTAAGATTTCCTATTAAAACTGCAGAGTGGAAAGGAAAAAGGACCTTTTCCTGCCTCCCCACTTCCAGCTACTCTGCAAAGACTGGAGAAGAGACCCTCTTAATAATATTAGGGGGGTGGGCAGGGGAAGGACTAGACTGTGTGAAAAATGACCATAATATTTTAGCTGCAGTTCATTCATTTTCAGCACTGTATTGTTATAAAAAGTGCACCTAGACATTCTATTGTTGCACCCACAACCTCGGTTTAAGGTGCCGTTTAGCTCCTAGCTTTAACATCTCGGTTTCTAACATTGCCTCATGCAGAACACATTGTAGTAGTCAGGCCTGGCTATCACTAGTGTGCGGATAACGTGAGACACTGTCTATTTTCTCTCGAGGAGGCAAAGGAGCTGAAGCTGATACAAACCAACCCAGCTACTGCTGTTGCCTGTTAGCCTCAACAGCACTGCTAAAATGCAAATTTGATCATTGGGGGGAATATACTCATAACAACCCTTCATCTGGGTTTCCCCCACCCACAGCACTTCCATCTTATCTGGATTAATCTCAGTTTCCAACCCAAACTTGCCTCAAGGCGCCAATCCAGAAGTTCAACTGTCTCTTTAGGATAAGGAGATGGAAAACAGATGCAATGTTGAGTGTCATCTGCATACTTCTGACATTTCAACCCAAACCTCCAGATGACTTCCTCATTAAGATTAACAAAGTATGAAGATTTGAAGTCCAATATCTATCACATAATAGCCAATCCTTCATGTAATAACCAATGCTTTCATCTGACTGTTACTTAAACTCTAAAGGACAGCATATGCAAGGGTTATACTTATCCTAAAACAACACTCTGACGTAGTCTAAGCTCAGAAATAGCGACTGTCCCCAAATCACCCTGGGAGCTTCATGGGCAGGTGAGGATTTAAACACAAGTACTTTAGCCACAGGGACACGGGTGGCGCTGTGGGTTAAACCACAGAGCCTAGGACTTGCCGATCAGAAGGTCGGTGGTTCAAATCCCCGCGACGGGGTGAGCTCCCATTGCTCGGTCCCTGCTCCTGCCAACCTAGCAGTTCAAAAGCACGTCAAAGTACAAGTAGATAAATAGGTACCGCTCCGGCGGGAAGGTAAACTGCGTTTCCGTGCGCTGCTCTGGTTCGCCAGAAGCAGCTTAGTCATGCTCACATGATCCGGAAGCTGTACGCAGGCTCCCTCGGCCAATAAAGCGAGATGAGCGCCGCAACCCCAGAGTCGGCCACGACTGGACCTAATGGTCAGGGGTCCTTTACCTTTTTACTTTAGCCACAACACACAGATAGCACATTAAACAACAACATACATTGCACATCTGTGGAACTCCTTGGACACATTTCCTAGTCAACAATTCAGACGGCTTGATTTTCCAAAGGAGTTTACATGGTTTAATTAAAGTCACTGGTCTATAAATCAATTTAAATATTACATGGTTATGTAGTTATGTGCAGGGTACCTTGAAAGTCAGGATAAGGTGGCTGAACTGAAACAGATTTTCTAAATCCAGCCTGATGCTGACATGGTCAACACCTGAAATGGAATGAAAAAAGCGTTAAGTGGTACGAATTATCTGTTTTATCTGATGAGTGTACGATATGGCAAACTGTGCGAAAGAACATTAGGTGGAACAGGGCTGGATCAGACCAAAAGCCTACCTTGGTCCACAATCTTGTTTTTCACACGACCAACCAGATGCACATGGGAAGCTCAGGAGCAGGAAGTGAGGGCAAAATAACTCTCCACTGTTGTAACCCAGCAGAGGCACCAGCTTATGAGGAGCCTGACGTTGTACAGTGGTACCTCTGGTTACGAACTTAATTCGTTCTGGAGGTCCGTTCTTAACCTGAAACCATTCTTAACCTGAGGTACCACTTTAGCTAATGGGGCCTCCTGCTGCTGCCTCCGCTGTGCAATTTCTGTCCTCATCCTGAGGTAAAGTTCAGAATAAATGCTCAATAAACAGCTGATGTAGAATAACCTCCTTGTAAAACTTTGTGCAAACAAATCAGGATGAATGCTCCATAAACAAGTCATCTGGAAATGACCTCTGGCTGTTTCCAGCCAGGTGTTTATGGTGAGTTTATGCTCACGTATGCAAGGTTTCTTTTTAATATTCACTCATTTTGAGCATAAACATGGGAGTCTCCCTTCAGCTTTAATCAAGATTTACCCTTTCCGTGAAGGGGGGGGGGAGATGTTTTTTAAAAACCTGTTTCCAATTACTTGTTTGCAATATTTGAATGACCTGTTCACGATATTAACCCCCCCACATTTTGAACCCCCCTCTATAATGCGGCTGGAGGTCGCAGTAAATTCAAATTAGTCTAAGAAACGAACACGCATGAAAAGCCACTCACCATTTTCAGATTGCCACCACTTCTTTCGATCTGGCTCAAAAGTTGTGATAACATTTTCAATTAAGTGACTCTCGGCCTGGAAGACTGGATTATACGGGTATCTGGAATCACAGGTGAAACATTTCTGCTCATCCTAGAAAAAGAATGGTGGGCAAGATGAATGGTTATTATGGCTACCAGTAACTCGTGCCTGGTGGACAACTGAAGCAGCAGCACAGGATCAGACAGCAAGCAACACCAACTACAGTGGTACCTCGGGTTAAGCACTTAATTCGTTCCAGAGGTCCGTTCTTAACCTGAAACTGCTCTTAACCTGAAGCACCACTTTAGCTAATGGGGCCTCCTGCTGCTGCCGCGCCGCCAAAGCACGATTTCTGTTCCCATCCTGAAGCAAAGTTCTTAACCCGAGGTACTATTTCTGGGTTAGCGGAGTCTGTAACCTGAAGCATCTGTAACCTGAAGCGTATGTAACCCGAGGTACCACTGTACTGACATTGTTGAGATGCTATTCTGAGAACTGGGAAGCATCTAATTTAGCTCTGAGCATAGGAGATCCTTGGAGAAATGAAGGAAGGAATGGGGAGCTGGACCGTACATAGCGGGCTTCCTAGATTGCAAACAGAGGCAAGAGGTTGCTTTAAGTGTTTGGGGTGGATGGGGCTAATCTGCCTTCTAGGAATATGAAAGGGATAAATCTGACCAACAACCCCCCCTCCCAGTGAGAGAAGGGGGCACTGAAGCCCAGATAAGAGATTAGACCGGTCCTTGTTCACTAATTCTCCTTTCTCCAGTACAGTGGTACCTTGCAAGACGAACGCCTCGCAAGACGAAAAACTCGCAAGACGAAAGAGTTTTCCGTTTTTTTAGTCGTTCCGCAAGACGAATTTCCCTATGGGCTTGCTTCGCAAGACGAAGGCGGGCGGCAGGGAGAAGAGCGCTTCTCCCCGCTGCCTGCCCCACAAGCTCCGGGGACAGCGGGGAGGTGCAGCACGTCTTCCCGCTGTCCCCGGACCGTTAATAGCCGTGCTTCGCAAGACAAAAAAACCCGCAAGACGAAGAAACTCGCAGAACGAATTAATTTCGTCTTGCGAGGCACCACTGTACTGATATCTATGAACCGGCCTGTACAGAGGGAAGTAGCTTAGCTGGGGATATTTATCTGCTGCCAAACAGTATAGGAAATACTGAAATTTGTTGCTTGGAGTTCATAGGGAAAGTTCCATTGTATGCAGTGGGGTTTAGTACTGAATAAGCTTAAAGCTACAGTCCTATGCACACTTACTTAAGCGTGTACACCACTGAACCAATAGGGCTTAATATTTCTGAATAAGCATGCATCAGATCAGGCTGCAAACAGCAACAGCCTCAGTTCTATTTGACCTCAGACAGGAAGTCTGAGCCCTGATTAAAAGGTAAAGGGACTCCTGACCATTAGGTCCAGTCGTGGCCGACTCTGGGGTTGCGATGCTCATCTCGCTTTATTGGCCGAGGGAGCCGGCGTACAGCTTCTGGGTCATGTGGCCAGCATGACTAAGCCGCTTCTGGTGAACCAGAGCAGCGCACGGAAACGCCATTTACCTTCCCGCCGGAGCGGTACCTATTTATCTACTTGCACTTTGACGTGCTTTCGAACTGCTAGGTTGGCAGGAGCAGGGACAGAGCAATGGGAGCTCACCCCGTTGTGGGGATTCGAACTGCCGACCTTCTGATCGGCAAGTCCTAGGCTCTGTAGTTTAACCCACAGCGCCACCCGTGTCCCTGAGCCGTGATTACAACTTGTTATATTGAAAGGGGCAGGGGAGATGCCTATACAGTGGTACCTCAGGTTAAGTACTTAATTCGTTCCAGAGGTCCGTTCTTAACCTGAAACCATTCTTAACCTGAGGAACCACTTTAGCTAATGGGGCCTCCCGCTGCCACTGCGTGATTTCTGTTCTCATCCTGAAGCAAAGTTCTTAACCCGAGGTACTATTTCTGGGTTAGCGGAGTCTGTAACCTGAAGCATATGTAACCTGAAGCGTATGCAACCCGAGGTACCACTGTATTGTAGCTGAGGATGATTAAAAAACAAGAACCCTTCAGTGCTCCTAGTCCAAAGAGGAGACCTAAGGATATGTCATAAGATCAACTATTCTTATCTCAACTTTTTCTCTCTCTATTTTTTTGGAAAGAGTTAAAAGTTTAAAGTGGTGACAAATGATTGAGTGTCGGACCGCGTAGGAAGCCACTTGCCTTGAAGTCAGGCAGAGTTTAGGGAAGAAATTCCTTTATGACAAATTAAAAGCATTCAAGGATGATTAATGCGATGCAGCAAAATTTAAATGTATGGATTATTCAGGGATGAATGGGCGGAAAGCCTCTTTAACAAGTTTAGGCTTTGATTGTCAAAATGCCTTCTAGATAATTGTTTTAATCATGCAAGCACCAATAACATATTTACGAGTACGGTTCTGATTTAGTGGTTTTCATGATTACGCTGAAAATTATCCGGCATTAAAGGGGAAAAGACTATATAGGATCCTGCGTGGTCCGTGGAGCCTTTATGGCAGGGGAAGCCAACATGGTGCCCTCCAGATGCCATGGACTACAATCCCCATCATGCCTGGCCGCTGGCCATGCTAACTGGGGCTGATGGGAATTGTAGTCCAAAACACCTGGCGGGTGCCAAATTGCCCTAACCCTGCTGAATGGAGCTTAGGAGCCCAGTGAATATATTTCAAGGTTTGCATATAATCAAAGTATTCAACAGTTTGTTTGTGTGTGTCAGGCCTAGGCTGGCTAGATACAAAAGAGGTGAGTAACCCATACCTGCTTAAATTCCTGTTTCAGCACAGATATTAAGAGTGCAGGAGTCCTGTCCTTTTTTGCAACTGGTCACTCTTATATATATTTTTTTGAAATAGTAAATTTTATTAGTATTTTCCACACAACAGAAAACAAAAAAATGAAAAATAACAATACACAAAACACAAAAACAAACATATGACGAACAAATCCAAATCTTACAAATTAATAGTATAAACACTAAAAAGGAAAACAAGCGTTGACTTCCACCAGTCCCACAGCACCTCCTTTACCTCTCATTGTATCTTCCTGTTTTCCCTATCATCTCGATCCTAGCATCTAAATATATATCCCTCTTTCTTATCCTCTCACTTCACAAGGTTATTCCAGACCCAGCCAGATTTCTGTCCTCGAACCTTGTCTTTTAAGGTATTCGTTTAGGCACCCCCATTCCTTTTTCACTACACTTTTTGGTTTTTGTCTTATTATATCTGTCAGTTTGGCTAACTCTAAGTATGGTCACCCTTATTCAGGCCTCAGGTGCATTCATTTAAATTCAGCCTTAGTTTCGGTTCTTCTGTCTAAACCAGGGATGGGAAACCATTGGCTATTGCTGGACTCCAGCTCCGATCAGAAAAGGTCCATGGCTAACAGTCACTGAAAGTCTTCCCTGCAAGGAATTTATCTAGCCCTTTTTTAAAGCTGTGTAAGCTATTGGCCATCTCCACATCTTGCAGCAGTAAATGCAGTATGTTAATGATATATTAGCGTGAAATAGTACGACGTTTCCTCTGTTCTGAGCCTACCGCCCATCAATTAAATTGGGCACACTTGAGACATCGCATTTTCTGACAGCAAATATACTGACAGTCGTCCAGTGAATTGATCATTAGTAGGTTTGCTTTTTAAGAGGGGGAAATCACACTTCAAAGAGCTATTGGTGCTCTTCCCCCCGCCTCCCTTTTCAGGTTAATTTAGGTAATATGCGTGCACAGCATATGTTCCCATGGGCTGTTGTGTTCTGTGTGGACATAAAACTCAGTGCGTTGAAAACAAACATTAGCACACAGCCACGAGTAATGTAGGCACAACCTGGGCATGAGATGTATTGCAATGGCCTCTTGCACTTTTAGCACCATTCGGTTTTCAGTCCTATTTATAGGACTGAGACACCAAATGAGCATTTGCAAAAGGTGGAGTCCCTCAGCCTGCAGGTGTGCATAGACAGGTATTACCTGGTGCTACCTCCTTCTAAGCAAAAGGTAATGTGACAAGCATCTGCATGCCTGCTTAGCAAAGTTTACCAGGTAGCATTGATTCCTGAGCT